>CM067222.1:57949874-58225712 GCA_034190945.1 Octodonta nipae
GTTTCTTGAATACTTCATGCAGAGGTATTAACCAAGCTATGCTTTAAAATCTAACTGGTAAATATTTTTTGTGTTCGTTATTATACTAAATAAACAATCACTGTTAGATGCGCTTCATATTATTGGTACTACAAAAGTTGTTAATATCCTGCATCCAGCAGATTCTTAAAATCTCCAGTAACTCTTTTACAATTATTACTACGGGATTGATATGGTACAGAAGTTGCTTGGTCTATATTCCAGATTAACATTTTTTCTATTTCTTCTTTAATTTCTTTTTGTAATATATGGTATAGGATATGTTCTTGTTTCGGAAATAATTCAGGTACTTGGCTTGGATTTTATGTATATATTTCTCAGCTATTCTATTTTCATTAGATACTTTATGCTTCTCATTAGCAGGACAATCTACTTCTTCTTCATTTATTTTAATTATACGCCCTTTAATGGCATTGTTTACATTATTATATTCATATTTTTCATCACTATTCATACATTGGCCCTTTTTGGCTTCTTTATGTACTACATTACATTTATATTTTTCATTTGATTCATTTATTTCCACTTCCATTTCTTTTTCCTGCATAATGATCAATTTTCTTTTAATTAGTATTTCTGCAGAGTATTTGTTCAATATATCCATCCCTATTATACCTTCGTACTGAATATTTCTCATCACTAAAAATTCCATGTTCATCTTTTCTTTCCCTATTTTTATTTCTGTGTTTATTAACTTGTTAGTGTTACTTATCCTCTTGTTATTTGCTGATAAAATATTAATTTTTCTAATTTTTTTTTGTGTTTTCTACACCTAAATTTAAGTTTTGTACCACTTCTTCACTTAATAAGCTTCCTTCTGATCCCGTATCTATTAAAAATTTCACTGCTTTGCCATTAATGCTTCCATTTATAAATATTAATCCACTTTCTTCATTTTCATTATTTACTGGTTCATCTAATTCTATTAATTCCCTTGGGTGTTGATAACTACCGTTTAGGTTGTTTGTTTCTTGTTTATCCTTATTACTACTATTTACATCTTCCTTGTTATTCTGCGCTATTAAAAATTTTAATTATCATTTTGATTACTATTTTGTTCATTTGACTGTCTTTCTTGACTTGGATTATCATTTTCTCTATTATTACTTGCTTTTCTCCTTGGCCTTTCTTGACTTCTCTCTTGTTCCCCTTGTCTTCTCATATTATTTACCCTTACATTTTGTTCATCATTCACTCTTCTCCTTTAATTATTATTATTTGCATTTCTTGTCTGCCTTCTTGTCTATCCCTATTTTCAAAATTGCTTGGTTGCGTTCTCATATAACTATTATTATTTGTATACCTTAATAACATGGGTTCAATGTCTTTCCTTATTTGGCAATTTTTTTCACTATTGTCCATTCTTCTTCAAATTTCCATTATTTATTTAACCATTTATTTATATCAACATTTTTCCATTCCATATTATATTCCAAACTGCAAATTCAATTTTACCATTTTTTGAAAATTACAGTTTTATTTGAAGAAATTATGCATTCCTTCTTAGATTGTTTTGTGTTGCATAACACTTCATTTTACTTTTATTTGTAAAATTTGCCAAATTGAACCTTACTGACCTTTTTCACGCTCTGCGATAACCTTTATTTTAGGTTATGGCTTCTGTCAAGCATCACTTTGTTACATCAACAACATTTTATATGGTAACTAGATTTTAACAAGAAAATATCAGAGTAAACGATATGTTTACCACGACTGAAAAATGTAAACTCTGTCGAATTTTGCGTGCAGCTTGTATTTATCACCCCGGACAATTGAACATCGATAAAGCGGCGCTAACCATCAAACAGCTGCCTAGATGTTTGAAAATTTTAAGCAATTATTTTAATAAATTTTGAATTTTCACTATATGTTTTGAAACTGGGCTCATTTTAAAGAGAATTTAATTTTGATTAAATTATCTTCTATCAACTATAGCTCTTTTTTGCTTTGTAATTGAGATTTTGACCTTCGTAGTTTTCTTCAATCTGATACTTTCTTTTCGATTTTCCAACTATTCACTAAATCTTAAATCTAATATACAATTTCTATTCTATAATATTATATATAATATCTATTCTATTCTATCTCCTGGAGAATGTTTGTCTTTTGGCTAGGTTATATCACTTTAGGTTCACTTAAAATTGTCTTTATTTGTCTCAGTTCACCTTTTTCACTTCTTATATAAGTGTTTTTATATTATTCACACATTAAATTTCCCTAATTATTATATGTACAAACTATTATAACATTATTTTGTCTGGTTAATTGAATTTTCTTATGGAGCTTCCTCCTACATTCTATTTTTCCATAATTTACCTATTTGCTTGTCTTTTTATCTTATGTATTGTAATTTTTATGGTTTGTGAACTCTATTTTACCTTTTTAGCATTGTCATCACATCAGCAAACTGTTCAGAAGAAATTTGGGAATCCTTATTTATTGATGATCTGCTGTATGTTTATTTATGCAGATAGTTATTGAAATGTGCATTATTATTACTAAATTTTGCCTAAATATTGGTAAGTCTTTATCCTAATTTATACTTTTCTACTTAAATTGCATGATATCTTTAAATTATGTCTGGCATTAGATAGTTTTGTAATTGAAACTTTTGACAAGGTACGATAATACACTTCCTAAAAGAAACTTTCTTATTTGGTGCATTTCTATACAATATGTACTCAATTCTTGCCAAGTTAAATGATTTGATTCATTAGCTTTCTATTTTTCTCTACTTATTTTTGATCCCAACTAGTTTTGTCTGTTTTTCCTGTGCCTTATTTTAAATAACTCTGAACAATGTTTTATTTTCTCCATTTTCTTTAGCTGAGGGCTAATTTCATTACAATATACATATATATATATTATATATATATATATATATATATATATATATATTGTTATGGAATTAAAATAGCCATAACCAAAATAAAATGAAATCTATCAAAGAGAGTCAAAAATAGACTGTATACTAAAAATATATCAGAAATGAACGTGTTGGTTGCCTAACCATCAGTAACATTTAATGAATAAGAAAATTTAACACTAATAAAGCAATTTTTCATGAAATAAATGATAAGGGTTGGAGAGAATCAACTGAGATTCAGGTGTTACGATATAAAAGGCTTAGCAAAACCATTTACAGAATAAAAAGGCCAGCACAACTTTTAAATTTCAATTTCGATAAACAAGCCATTCCAACGAGCCAGTAAAAAGGAGCAATAAATTGTAAATTAGCTCTCTGGACTTTGGCAAAGAGAAAATATGTGTAATATGTAGTGTAGTTAAGATAATTTTAGTAATAATTAAAACTGTAAATACTCACAAGTAGTTATAAAAGGTAATTGAAAAATGTTGCTTAGTCATCATGTAACGCATATCTTCTGATATAAATCCTTGGAAATGAGTGTAAATTGCCAGGAAAACATAAAAATCCATGCTAGACACCTAAAACAATATTAATTAGTAAAAATACATGCAATTGCAACAGTATAAAATAAATTAGGAAGCAAAGCATCATGTAAACAACTTTCAGAAAAAATAAAATGTCAATAAATTACAAAGTAATGAATAAAAATGAAAGAAAATTCTGCAATGAACATTAGAGATGATAAGGAAAAGAATTTTATAACTTAAATTCCAATCATCAAGAAAAGTAAAGTTGTTTAAATCATAATAAAAGTTGAATGACCTTGAAAAAGTCGTGACAAATTAAAAACAAACAAAGCGTTTAAACGAAAATTGACAAGAATAAAAAATACTCTTCGAGGTGTCATTCCTTGAAAATCCTAGATGTCGGTCTTACATCTCGCGTCTTCAAAAGAATAAAAAAGTTCTTAAAATAAAATAAGCAATCGGAAAAACAACATTTAATAAGGGAAAAAGAAAATTTTTGTTTCTTATGGGAAATTACTTGGGCTAAGAATTTTGAGTGACCGGGCAAGACAGAAAAAATAACGCTCCAAAACAAATGAAAACGTTCCATTTTGGGTGATGGACCAGACAAAACGCGCCTAGCAGGCAGTTGTTTTTAAAATATTATATAAGCTTACGTTTGCAAGGCAGCGGTCTCTTTCGTTCCTGATTTTTGTGGTAAACCAAGGCACAGAGCATGTTATGTTTTCTTTGCAATAACCTTAATCTTGTTAGTAGAGGTTAAGCAATAAGAAGTGTGGTTAGACATATTGTCAAAACAATTCCAATGACATATAGGTTGGCAGTGTCTAAGGATTCATAGTTACGGTAAAGTAAATGTGTAGTGCATATCTGACCAACATGAAATGACAATTAGGTTGGAATTTCAAATAAAAATTTGAAAACATCAACAAAGATGGTATTTGTTGATTAATAGTAAACAAGAAGGAAATGGTAAATAATAATTAAATTTAATTTGAATGGATAGTGAATTAAACAAGATGGTGAACATAGAATATTGGTAAACAAATATGGAATGGGAACCAATAATAAAGATTTGTTTATAAAATAAAAGTTCTAATGGACAATGAACAGATTTGGAACTTATGGACTGTAATCACGACAAGGAATAAAAGGTTAGTGAAACAATAGTTGTTTGAAAATGTAAATAAAGTGACAATTGATTTATTTATTTTTATGCTAGTTACGGATATTAGAATAACAAATTGTAATTTTAAAATGATAGAATAAAAAGAGAAATTTCTCATAAATATTTAGTACTTAGGAATGATTTCGTTTGTTGATTTATTGTTTGAATGTTTTTAATTAATTTATCTTGTTGTTTAATAAAGAATTTTATTGAAAGTTAAAATTGAAAGTTGTGTTGATTTTTTTTATGAGCCATTAATAACATTTGAACACTTAGAGTATCATATAAATTCTTTTCAAGAAAAATAAGAGTTTCAATTTACTAAAATTTAAAAGTTAAGGAGGTTTTGAATTAATAAAATGAATAATAGTGTTGAATAAGTGGAATAAAATAGAAGCAGAGAAGTTATAAGGAAGATAAAAATGTAAGTATCAATTTTAAATATTAGAACCTGTTGAACCACCTTGAGGTAGGAGTATGAATGCTATATGTAACATTAAAAACCCTGAGAATTTAAATTAATGAAATAAAGTTTGAATAATAAAGTTATAAAAATATTGATATGCAAAATATATAATCAAACCAAAACAAATTAGCTAGTCAAAGTAAGGCAAAGATAAAATAAAAATATGTGCAATAATAAATAACAAATAATTCAAAATAAATTAGCTAGCCCAAAGTGTGGCTCAAAAATAAAATAAAATAAATAAATATAAATATTGAATAATAATCAAATTCACTATGAATTGGCGAAACCAACGTCTAGCTCAGAAACAGGCTCAGAAACAGAAAATAGATGTATTAAAATAAATTTTTGAATCAGTAGAAAATAGAAAATTTAAAATAAAATTATAAAGAGTTGCTAAAGCTCAGAGTCTTTCTTTTGTTTTGAGATTTAAGTTGTTAATTAATATAAACAAAACTTGTTAGTGAATTGTATAAGTGTAAATAAATAAATAATAAGATGCCAAATAAAAGGAAGACAAGGTCACAAAGGGAAGAATCTGAAGAAATTATGGAATATAGAGAAGTTGAAGAAATGGAAAGACAGTAGATAGAAGAGGTACAAATCCATCAGGAAAATGATATGATAGAAACAGAACAAAAAACAGGTGAAGAGGAAGCTGCACCAGAAATTCAACAAGAAGTAACTGAAGAACAGGAACAAATAGGAAGTTCTCAACAACAATCGGAGGTTGATTTGAGAAACATTCTGATGAGCATACAAGTGTTGATAGAAAATGGAAAGAAGGTAGAAGATAACATAAATAAAAAGTTTCAAGAAAATGCAAAGAAATTGGATGAAAACACCAAGAGATTGGAAGAGAACAAAGAAGAACTGAAGAAGGAGCTAGCAAAGAAATTTGAAGAGAATAAGAATGAAATGCAGAAATTGGAGATAAAATTAACAAAGAAAACACAAGAAGTAGAAGATAGAGTAAACAACAAAATAGAAGTACACAGAGCTGAACGACAATCGCAGATAGAAAACTTAGAAAACAATGTTGATAGAAAATTCCAAGATGTAGAAAATAGATTACAAGAAAATGAACAACAGGTTTATGAAATGGGAGTGAAATGGAAAGAAGACATAACAAATTATGGTGAAGTAATAGAAAATAAATTATTACAAAATGAAAAACAACTAAATCAAAAATGCAGTTTACAATTTAGAAAACAAGAAGAGACAAGGATGAAGAACAATACATGTAATGCCAATATAATTCAAGAAATAGGAATAAAATTCAATGGAAGAAATTCAACATTAAACCCAAGTGTATTTTTGAAAACAATGAAGAGCCAATTTAGGAATTGTGGAAGTTTCGAAAAAACAAAAATGAGGATGAGACTATATTTTGTGGAAAGAGCGCAGTAGAAAGTGACATGGAAACATTCGAGGATTTTGAAAGAATGTTTATTGAGTATTTCTGGGGAGAAAATCAACAAGCAATCTTCAGAGAAAAGTTATACTTTGGCAAATACGATCCAAGGAAGAGTAATATGGTTGAATACTCACTCAAGTTAGTAACATCAGCCAAATATTTAAGACCACCGATGAAAGAAGAGGAGATAGTTTTAAAAATTGCCAGACATTTTGAGGAAGGGGTATCAGAGACAATCACTGTACAAAACGTCAGAACAGTTACCCAATTTATAAACTATTTAAATAGGATCCAAAGAACAAGAATAAATGGTGGAAATCAAGAAAATCACAGAAGACCAGAGAGGGAAAGAAATGCACAAAGAAACAACCATTCAAACAACAGATTTGCCCATAATAATAATTACAACAATAATGGAAGATTCAAGCCAAGCCCAAGAACCAGAAGAACCACAAGAACCACAACCAATACAGTCACAACAACAACGTGATCATCCCCAACGGAGTCACATGAGAACGAGAACTCCACCCGCAGAAAGTGTTGCGCAGGATCAACAGCAAGCGCTCACTCAAGCGGGACTGAAAAGACAGCGCATGAAATGGACTGGCGCCATGACTGAATTTATAATGCGCACGTTTTACAGAATTACAACCTTGGCCAGGACAAGACTGGATATCGCCAAATACTCCAACACTAGTTCTGTCGTGAGTATCCAGAGCTTCAAGTTACTGAACAGAGAGTCGCATATCAATATCGTGTCATCTTGAAAAATAGCCTTATTTCGCCTGAACAACTGGATAGAATAAAGAGCGAAGTGGAGCGCGAATTATTTGGTAGAAATACAATCGATCCAGAACCTGAAACAATTTTGGCACAAAGAGCGGACGAGACTCAAGAACTACAACAAGAACAGCCAACCAACACTGACCTGCTTGAGAAGATCCAAGCAGAAATGGAAGGAACTCTTATAGAGTATAGTGGAACAGATCCACTGACTAGACCAGCTCTTCCCAAACTAAGATCTTCTAAGAAATTGGGTATCGTCTTGCAGGCTATGAACAAATTTATCTTGCCAAACTATGTTTTAGGTGCTAATACGTTAGAGTCGCTACACACAATTATCTACTGTGCTGGAACTTCCATCTGCAGAACAATTGGGGTCGCAGTAAGACCAAAGCAAGACCCTCCCCAATTTAGACAAACACCTCGAATACCACCTTGGCAAAGACGACTTGAAGGGAAAAGCAATTCTCTTCGGAAATACATTGGAAGACTGACCGAATACCAACGAGGAGTCAGGAATAACAGAATAGAAAGGCTTGTCAATACTATCATGGACAATAACCGAATACACTCCCAGTGGGATGGAGAAAACATCACATCTCAGCAGTGCCTGGACAGTCTACGACAAAAGCTCTCCGTCTACACAAGCCGATTGAGAAGGTACAAAACCAGTATCCAACGGAAACTAGACAACACACTTTTCCGACAATAAGAAAAAGGGTTTTATAGAAAACTTAACAACACCAATAATAATCAAGCCCCTAGTTACCCCAGTAAAACAGACATCGAGGAATTCTGGAAAACACAGCTTTCCACAACAATCTCCTATAACTCCAGAACCAGCTGGATTAATGAGGAGGAGGCTGCATTTCAGAACTGTGATGCCATGCAACACCAACCATTTACAACGGAAGACACATCCAACATCATGAAGCACCTCCATAACTGGAAAGCACCAGGACCAGATGGTGTACAAAATTACTGGATAAAGAAACTGTATGCATCCCACGAAACACTAAAAGCCCTTATAAATGACGTAATTACCCACCCACACAAGATGCCTAGTTTCCTTACGCATGGTGCTACATACCTCTTACCAAAGGACAGCCTATGTGCACAGGACCCAGCAAAGTACCGACCAATCACTTGCCTTCCAACCTTATACAAACTCATAACATCGTGCATTAATCATCGCATTTTCAAACATTGTGAGCTGAACGACATAATTACTCAACAAAAAAAGGGATGCGTGAAAAATTCGATGGGCTGCAAAGAACAACTGATAATTGATTCCGTTGTCTGCAATCAAGCCCACGCCAAACGTCGAAATCTCTACATGGCATATGTGGACTACAAAAAGGCCTTTGATTCAGTTCCACATGATTGGCTCATTAAGGTACTGAAACTCTATAAAGTGAATAATTGTATTATTAACTTTTTAGAATATGCCATGTCCACCTGGCAAACCAAAATCTCACTGAATGAAGCCAACTGTTCTATACAAACTGACCCCATTCCAATCAAAAGGGGTATATTCCAGGGAGACTCTCTTAGCCCGCGCTGTGGTTCTGCCTTGCCATGAACCCTCTTTCAAACAAACTGAACTCGACTAATTTTGGGTTCAGTCTCAAACACAAAAACGTACAAGCATTAAAGATAAACGATTTGTTATACATGGACGACTTAAAGTTGATGGCAGCTACGAAATAACAGCTGCATGATATGCTTAAAATAGTAGAAGGGTTCTCTAGTGACATCCATATGAAATTTGGCTTAGACAAATGCCGAATTATTAATATAGTTAAAGGCAAATTACAGCAGGGGCACTTCGAAATGGGATGGCACCTCAATTGAATCTATGTGGGAAGGTCATACTTATAAATACCTTGGAATAAAGCAGGCTCAACGTATTAATCACATGACTATGAAAAAGGACCTAACAGCAGAGTTTTATAGAAGGGTAAGACGACTGTTGAAAACCAAACTAAACAGTAAAAATCTGTTTCAGGCTATTAACACCTATGCGTGTTCAGTGCTCAGTTACTCTTTCGGTATAGTTAATTGGTGCAAGACTGACATTGAACAATTACAACGAAAAGTTCGAGTTTTACTAACAAAAGCTCAAAATCACCACCCAAAGAGCTCTGTCGAACGTACAACTTTGCCACGGTATGAAGGAGGAAGAGGATTGACAGATCTAAGCAAACTATTAGATCAACAAATTTCCATTTTGCGTAGTCATTTCCAGAAACTCGCAGAATTTTCTGATCTACACAGAGTCATGTGCCTGGTTGATGACTCAACACCACTGCGACTGACCCAACAACATGTCCAACTACACCACCAGACCACAGATCAGAAACTGCTGAAATGGAAAGAGAAGCCCCTTCATGGAAGACATATAAATGACGTCAACCAAGATTATGTCGACACTGCAGCGTCGAACTACTGGTTCAAGATCAAGTAATTCCAACTAAGAACTACCTAAAGTACATCGTTAAAGACCCTTCTATTAACAACGATAGATGCAGGTACGGTTGCCAAACATCAGAATCTATCCAGCATATCACAGGAGGTTGTCAAGCGTTCGCTGCAACTGAATACAGAGAACGACACGATGCTGTGGCAAAAATACTTCACCAGGAACTAGCACTGAAACTTGAATTATCACAGTCGGTAAGATTACCATACTATAAATACAAACCAGAATCTGTTTTAGAAAGTAACAACTACAAGCTGTACTGGGACCGCACAATACTGACTGATCGGACAGTTGCTCACAATAGACCAGATATAGTTTTGGTAGATAAAGTCTGTCGGAAAACAACTTTAATTGACATAGCAATTCCTAACAACAATAATATAAAATATCAAGAAAGCTGAGAAAATAACCAAATATAGAGATTTGGAATTTCAAATAAAGACTCAGTGGGATATGAACAACACACGAACTGTACCAATTGTTATGTCAACGACAGGACTAGTCCCAAAACATCTATTAAACAATTTAAAATACCTCGGTCTGGACGAACATCTTTAAAAACAAATGCAAAAAGCCGTCCTGTTAGGAACAGTCCGGACGGTCCGTAAATTCATGGGAAACTACCGCCACGACTCCAACCACAGGCCTGAAAACCTGGCAAGGGCTCCCACAGAGCTAAACCCTTTTGATATCTAGGATATCTGGGGTTTAGTGAATTTTCCCCTAAAGGCACTCATAGCGTGCCTTAGAGGGAATGTGATACCATACATTGTATGGTCAAGTCGGATGGAAGATTTAATTCATTTAATAACAATAGGGAATACACAAACCAGGAGAATTATAACAGATATAATAATAATAGAAGTAATGGAAATACAAGACAAGGATGGACCGACCGAAATAGATATAATGGCAGAGGGAAGAGAATAGAAATCAAAATGAAAGCAATAATTCACAAAATCAAAATAGAAGAATGAATAATATAAGGAGAAGAAGAAGTGAAGAGGATATAGAGAACAGAAGAGAAAGAAGTACAAATGTTAATACACAACGAAGCCAAAGTTGTGATAGAAATGCAAGACAAAGAGAAGAAAACCCAGGAACTTCTCAAGAAAATTCCCAGACAAATTTTTAATAAGGCAGGATACTGAAACCAAAAATGTAAATAGTAGTTATAAGTTAAAAGGCCAAGTGAACAACCAAGTTTGTATATATCAACATCATCGTGAATTTATAAAGCCAGAAGAACAACAAATGCTAAGAGGTGAAGAAAATGATTTAATATTTATGAAAGCAATAATTAATAGAAATGAGTTTAAATTGCTAATTGACACGGGTTCAGAGGCAAGCATATTAAGTGAAGAAATAGCTGAAAAAATAAAGAACAAAGAAAAGGATAAAATGAAAATAACGAAAGTAAATATAATATCTGCTAACAATAGAAAATTATTTGAAACAAACACAATGGTAAGAACAAAAATGGGAATTGGAGAAGAAGAACTGGATATGGAATTTATAGTGGGAAAGAACATACAGTACCATGGAATAATTGGAATGGACATATTAAGGAAATAGTCAACAGAGATACTAATTGAAAAAGGAATAATAATAATGCAGGATAATAGAATTACCATTGAGAAGGAAGATATGGAAGAAAGTGGGAATGAAGTTATGATTAATGCCATTAATGGTAAAACAAAGTATAAAAATAATGTAAATGAAGAAGATGAAAAGCTCATGGTAAATGTAGAAAAGCTTGAAGATGAAATAGATTGTCCAAAAGAGGAATATAAAGAATTAATCTCTAAAGAAAATAGAGTAGCAGAAAAATATGTACATAAAATCCAAGTAAAAGATATAGATCATTTCAAAGTAAGAACCTATCCAATCCCATACAACTATAAAAAGAAATTAAAGGAGGACATTCAGAAAATGTTACAGGCAGATATAATAGAAAAGTCAACATCCACCTATTTAAACCCGATTGTAATAGTTAAAAAAAATAATGGAGAATTAAGATTTTGCTTAGATGCAAGAAATATAAATAAATTTAGCATACCTCAATATGAAGCCCCAATTACCATTGATGCAATATTCAGCAGAATCACAAATGCTAAAGTGTTCACAAAGCGAGACCTGAGGCATAGTTTGGCTTATTCCATCAGAAGAACATTCACAAGATAATACAGATTTAAAGTTGTTCAGTTCAGTATCCAAAGTATATTCAAATATAACACATAAATAAGTTCAATTAAAAAATAAAGTTAAGAATTGCAAGTTAAATTTCAAAATAATCTTTTGTTGAAAACTAAACAATTTCATCAAAATCCTTATTTTGCAATTAGGAAATTGTTATGGAATTAAAATAGCCATAAACCAAAATAAAATGAAATCTATCAAAGAGATTCAAAAATAGACTGTATACTAAAAATATATCAGAAATAAACATGTTGGTTGCCTAACCATCAGTAACATTTAATGAATAAGAAAATTTAACACTAATAAAGCAATTTTTCTTGAAATAAATGATAAGGGTTGGAAAGAATCAACTGAGATTCAGGTGTTATGATATAAAAGGCTTTGCAAAACCATTTGCAGAATAAAATGGCCAGCACAACTTTTAAATTTCAATTTCGATAAACAAGACATTCCAACGAGCCAGTTAAAAGGAGCAATAAATTGTAAATAAGCTCTCTTGGACTTTGGCAAAGGGAAAATATGTGTAATATGTAGTGTAGTTAAGATAATTTTAGTAATACTTAAAACTGTAAATACTCACAAGTAGTTATAAAAGGTAATTGAAAAATATTGTTTAGTCATCATGTACCGAGGATGCATATCTTCTGATGTAAATATTTGGAAATGAGTGTAAATTGCCAGGAAAACATAAAAATCCATGCTAGACACCTAAGACAATATTAATTAGTAAAAATACATGCAATTGCAACAGTATAAAATAAATTAGGAAGCAAAGCATCATGTAAACAACTTTCAGAAAAAAATAAAATGTCAATAAATTACAAAGTAATGAATAAAAATGAAAGAAAATTCTGCAATGAACATTAGAGATGATAAGGAAAAGAATTTTATAACTTAAATTCCAATCATCAAGAAAAGTAAAGTTGTTTAAATCATAATAAAAGTTGAATGACCTTGAAAAAGTCGTGACAAATTAAAAACAAACAAAGCGTTTAAACGAAAATTGACAAGAATAAAAAATACTCTTCGAGGTGTCATTCCTTGAAAATCCTAGATGTCGGTCTTACATCTCGCGTCTTCAAAAGAATAAAAAAGTTCTTAAAATAAAATAATCAATCGGAAAAACATCATTTAATAAGGGAAAAAGAAAATTTTTGTTTCTTATGGGAAATTACTTGGGCTACGAATTTTGAGTGACCGGGCAAGACAGAAAAAATAACGCTCCAAAACAAATGAAAACGTTCCATTTTGGGTGATGGACCAGACAAGACGCGCCTAGCAGGCAGTTGTTTTTAAAATTTTATATAAGCTTACGTTTGCAAGGCAGCGGTCTCTTTCGTTCCTGATTTTTGTGGTAAAACAAGGCACAGAGCATGTTATGTTTTCTTTGCAATAACCTTAATCTTGTTAGTAGAAGTTAAGCAGTGAGAAGTGTGGTTAGACATATTGTCAAAACAATTCCAATGACATATAGGTTGGCAGTGTCTAAGGATTCAAGTAAATGTGTAGTGCATATCTGACCAACATGAAATGACAATTAGGTTGGAATTTCAAATAAAAATTTGAAAACATCAACAAAGATGGTATTTGTTGATTAATAGTAACCAAGAAGGAAATGGTAAATAATAATTAAATTTAATTTGTATGGATAATGAATTAAACAAGATGGTAAACATGAAATAATCAAACCAAAACAAATTAGCTAGTCAAAGTAGGGCAAAGATAAAATAAAAATATGTGCAATAATAAATAACAAAGAATTCAAAATAAATTAGCTAGCCCAAAGTGTGGCTCAAAAATAAAATAAAATAAATAAATATAAATATTGAATAATAATCAAATTCACTATAATATATACATATATGAACAAGGCTAGGTTCCGGGTGAGAACCTCGTCTGAATTTATTATATACTCGACGTTTCGACTCCTGCTTTGGAGCCATAATCAAGAGACAAAAGTGAAAAGAGTTTCAGAGTCTAGATCGAACTTGGGGCCTCAATATGCCTACTCCCCAAGAGTCACTAGGTAACTGAACATTGAGAACTGCACATTGAGGCCCCGAGTATATATGTTATGGAATTTTTACTTTGTGGTGATGTTTGAACTTTATTTATTTTTTTAAAATTTGTATGAGCCAATTGACCCTTTGCCAATAATAAAACAACCAAAATTTTTATTATTATGTATTATTACTTCAAATGGTTCAAATTAATATAAACACCAAACAAAATCAAAACATAAACGAAAAATCAAATCAAACAAATAAATTTCAAAATAGAAATATCAAAACACCTTATAATTAAATTTTCAATTAATCTAAAAAGATTTGCGTTTCGAAATGATTAAGTTCTTTGCAACAATTAACCCTCAAGATCAATGATGATTCAAATACAATGTTATTCAAAATATCAAAATTTATACCGTTACTAAAATGATTATTTTTTTTTTTGTTTTAAAATATCTAATTGTTGAAATAAATGAAAATCAAAATAATAATTGGTTCAAAAACTTCAAATGTAAATAAGTGATTCACTTTTCAACTTTCAATAAAGTGCATTCACTTTACTCCCTCAGATTGCTTTTAATGCTGACTGCTGCTCACCTTGTTATCAACTGCTAAATGTTACTGTTACCAATATGACTCTGCTATTTATTTACCAATTACTGGATTACTTTACTGTCAAATTATGTTGGTTCCCAATTTAAATTTCAATTTGCTATCAACTTCCCAAAACTGGATTTCGTACTTGATGTCAATTACTGATGTGTATTTGATGCTGAATGTTAGAACAATACCATTTACTAGTACTTTTGTATCTCCACTATCTTTGCATACAATTCTTTTTGTTCAAATTACTATCACTTTTATCAAACTTTGAATTAATGAACTTTCTTACTTTTTGACAACGCTGTTACTTTATACTTTCCAAGAATGTTTAGCCTTACACTTGCAAATTTAGACTCACCGTTACCTGCTGTCAGTTCTTGCTTTTATAGTTTCTAATTTGACATACTGCAGATTTTAAACTTTTTAAATAATCAATTTTGAAATCCCCTTTTTATATATAACACTCATTTTTTTATATTCAATTTCATATCTAAACAGATTCCTGATATGCCTTTTACTTTTCTTTAAAATTACAATTTTTACTTCGCATTTTGTGGCAATTTTTGCGCACCAGCTATTTTAAGTTTAACCTTTAATAAAATTTTTATTGTTGTCACAAAACATATTATCATCTGATTCATCGTTCTGTATTTGCTTTGTCCTATGAATGTCAATGTATTTCGATCGGTAGAACTGTCAGAATCTTGCTCCAAAGTTTTATCATGACATCTAATTTTGAATTGGTTATTTTGTGTGGAAATAATCTGTTTTTTAAGTTTATTTACCCCAAAATACTTTATTAAAATTCTAAAATTTTGAATTATTACCCCTATTGTGTTTGAAATATGAAGTTCTTAAAATTTGGACGATAGCATTCGGCACCTGTCAGATGAGTTGTTTACATTTCGATTTCAAGGTAAAATTTTTATTTTCTTTTCCTTAAATGTATTCATTGTGATATATCAAACCTACAGATTATTTTATATGTTCATTTCAAATCCTAGTTGCTTTTCTAAGAAAATTATTTTAAACTGTCACATTTGGTATTTACTCTGCGGTTTTAGTTCTATAAATGATTTTCAAATTACCAGATTACGGTCTAGTTTTATAATTTAATCATTTCTATTCATGTATTGATATTTAAATTACATTTGATTTATCATAGTTCTTCCACATTACTTAAATCACTCATACAACAATATTGGTTTATTTGTTACAATGCATTATTTACTATCTGTTATTTGTCTAAACATAATTGTTGATTTGATTTTTTATTTTTGGTTCATGTTTATTTCCATATATATATATATATATATATATATATATATATATATATATATATATATTGTTACGAAATTTACCCAAAGCCGACCCTGTGTCATTTCAGCACGACAACAAACGTTTCAAGATAAAAAAATACGATTCTCGAAAAGGCTCGGCAGCGGAAGGAACGATGTTGATTTCTACTGGAGAATTCTACGCTGGTGATATAAAAGAAGAACGCCACGATCGCCAGGCAGTTATACCGCGACGACTAGCTTATATGAAAATGTATTGTGAATCAGCTGTTTTAAATGTAAATAAAGTTCTAGAAAAGTGAAAGTAAATATTAGTTGTTATAATTTTTAAATTGAACCCATGAAGTATATTGCAATTTGGTGTTAGAAGTGAAGGATTAAGTGCAGTTAAGATCGTAATTTGATTTATGGAAACCCGTAGTATGGAAAAAACCGACGAAACTACCAAAAAAATTATGAAACAGGTTACGGACGGACTAGACGAAAAAATAGCACAGATTCTAGAAAAACGTGATAAGAAGGAGAAACAACATCAAGAAGAAATTCAACAAAGGTTAGTAAAATCTTTTGATGAAAAACGTAAAGTAGAATTAGAAAACCTTGTCACTACGATGAAAAGCAAACAACAAAATCTTGTTTCCACTATGGAAGAAAAACAACATAATTTAATTGAGGGATTATTCTCGAAATTGAATGAACAGCGACAAAATGATTTTAAAATATTTGAACAAAAACAAGATCAAATTGAATTAAATCGACACGAAACTGAACAGAAAAGACAACTGCAATTCGAACAATTAATGCAAATAGTAGGACAAGTTAATGAAACAGTTAATGAAAGAATGCAAATAGTTGAGTCAGATATAAAAGAGATGACATTAAGACCATAAAAAATACCGTGGATACTCTTGAAACAAAAGTAGATGATCTTGATTCCATCCAAAGTCAGGTAAAATTTGAAATCAGTTCCATCAAGCAAACAGTACACACTGACGTACAAGATAAAATCTGTGCCATCCAAAATAAACTAGAAACAGAAATTAAAAAAATGCAACAGGACTTACAACGAGGAAAATACCAGAACACCGTGAGTACCAAAGGTTCCTTTAGTAAACCACCCACATTCGACGGCAGTTCATCTTGGCCCATGTATAAACGGCAATTTGAGGTCGTGGCTACAGCTAATGGATGGGATAGCATGAAAAATCCACATCTCTGGTAATTTCCTTAAGAGGTCCGGCCCTAGAACTCCTCCAGAGCATTCCAGTCGATGAACAAGGCAATTTCGACAAGATCATCGCTATCTTAGACAAACGTTACGACAATCAATCCTTGAGCCAGGTATACCAAGTCCAACTGAGTGGAAAAACCCAAAAATCCGGTGAAAGCCTCCAAGAATTCGAAGCAGAAATTAGACGGTTAGTTCACTTGTCCTACCCAGACCTGCCAGAGGAAACGAAAGACCAGTTGGCCACACAGAGTTTCATAAACGGCATCAGAGATGTGGAAGTACAAAGAAATTTAAGACTGAGTGGCGTCAAGAAAAGTAGTGAAGCTCTACTTCGGGCTTTGGAAGTAGAGGCCGTCATGAACATGTCCAAGCCGAGGGTCCGAGCAGTTTCCTTCAACCAGGAAGAGTCAGAGTCACAATTTCAAGCGCTGCTGGCTGGTCTGAACAAATTATTAGACCGGTCACCAAGAACGGGCACCAGAGGGGCATGTTACGGCTGCGGACGGACAGGGCACTTCCAACGTAATTGTCGAGTGAGGCCACCTGAACGATCACCGACCAGGGGTAACCAACAGAACAGCCACATGTCCAGGGACCGTCAGTCAGTCAGCATAGGGGGGCGAATGCTGACTGTCCCTCCACCAGCCCCCAAAACGTTATCCATCCGGGGATTTTGCCGAGATAGCGGCAGCCTAGTCATCAGAGGCACCATCACCGGGCGAGCAGTTACCATCACCATCGATACCGGCGCCGCTGTGTCCATTGCCAAGTCCAGGGTTTTGAGAGCATCAGAAATTCGGCCAGTTACCAATAGCATCCAGCTCAGAACAGTCACCGGCGAGTCCATGTCAATACAGGGTGAGGCAGATGTCGTGCTACAGATAGGGGACAACATGATCCGGCATAGGGTCCTGGTAGCGAATATTGAGGACGATTTTATTTTGGGAATGGACCTAATTAGCCAGCATGGATTTATGTTCGACCCGAGATATGATGTTCTTCGGTTCCTGAATGAGGAATTTGTATTGACACGGCACGTCAACACATCAGTCACGCCCATAAAAATTGTGGCAAAGTCTTCAGCTAGAATTCCCGGTCGAACGGAACAGATTATTCATGGGCAGCTAGACAGCAATCCTGGGAGCTGCGTTGGAATGGTGGAGCCCGTACACTCAGCCCATGACTACCTGGTTGGACGGGCTATAGTTAAAACCGGACGAGATATACCAATCAGAGTCCTGAATTTGTCCAACAACGACATCAGAATTACCAATGGTCAAGAGATAGCTTGTTTCGAGCCAGTAGAGACCATCATCAATTGCGAAGAAGAGTACCAGACGTCGGTGAAGGAGACAGGGCCCGATAAAGAGTTCCTACAACAGTTTGCTGACCACTTGACACACTTGACACCAGAGAACCAGAAAAAAGCCAAGCAATTTATCATAAAACACTGGCAAATTTTTAACAGTAAAAATGGAACCACCGGTCGCACCAACATCATCCAGCATCGAATAGATACAGGAAAGGCTCAGCCCATCAGAATACCACCTAGACGACTACCATTGGGGCAACAACAGGCAATCGAGGAAAACATCGAGTCCATGTTACAAAATGGAGTTATTGAGCCATCCATCAGTCCATGGTCTGCTCCCGTCGTGCTAGTTAAAAAGAAGGATGGAACCACCCGATTTTGCGTGGATTACAGAAAACTGAATGATGTCACGAAGAAAGACAGCTATCCACTACCCCGAATCGATGACACTTTGACCACACTAGCAGGCTCCCGTTGGTTTTCCACACTAGACCTAAAAAGTGGATATTGGCAGGTTGGTCTACACGCAAACGACAGAGAAAAGACAGCGTTCTCCACCAGTAAAGGGCTGTTTCAGTTCACGGTCATGCCCTTTGGGTTATGTAATGCACCCGCTACATTTGAGAGACTAATGGAGTATGTACTGAGCGGGTTAACATGGAGGACGTGCTTAGTATACCTCGACGACATTCTAGTCATGGGCCAGACATTCGACGACCATCTGAAGAACCTGGGCGAAGTATTCTCCAGAATTAATAACGCCAACCTGAGACTCAATCCGAAGAAGTGTTCCTTGTTTCAAAAAGAAGTAGATTGGCCAGTTCCAAGAGACAAACATGAACTCCGAATCTTCTTGGGCCTCTGTTCATACTACCGGCGTTTTGTTGAGGGATTTGCCACCATCGCCGCCCCTCTACATCGGCAGACCACTGATAAAGAGACCTTCCATTGGAATCAGGATTGCGAAACATCATTCAGGCGACTGAAGGCAGCACTATGTTCCAGCCCAATCCTAGCCTTTCCTACACAGTCCGGCAAGTTCATCTTAGACACAGACGCCAGCAACACAGGTTTGGGGGCCGTCCTATCCCAGGTGCAAGATGGTGAAGAGAGGGTGATCGAGTACTACAGCCGTGGATTCTCGAAGCCAGAAAGAAATTACTGCGTCACCAGAAAAGAACTTCTTGCAATAATAAGGGCTGTAGACCATTTCCACAAATACCTGTATGGTCGCCATTTCTTAATCCGAACAGATCATGCCGCACTCAAATGGCTGCTGGACATGAAGACACCGGAAGGACAACTGGCCAGATGGATGGAGAAATTACAGCAATACGACTTCAAGGTGGAACACCGTGCCGGCCGGTTGCACAATAATGCCGATGCCCTATCCAGAAGACCCTGTAGAGCGGAATGCAAGCATTGTCTGAAGACGGAACAGCGAGAGGGTATCTCCATCAGGCAGATCCGAGTGCAGGCCAATGAAGACTGGACAACGGAACAGTGCATCCAGGACCAAATGGCTGATCCAGACATCGAACCAATCTTGTCACTCAAAATGAGAGGGGCACCCGGGCCACGATGGGACGAGGTAGCTAGATACTCAGGCGTGCTGAAATCGTTATGGGCTCAGTGGGACTCTCTAAGAGTAGACAATGGAATGCTCAAGCGAGTTTGGGAAAGCGCTGATGGACGAGAAACCAAGTCCCAACTGGTAGTTCCGAAGAAAAAGGTACCAGCCATCCTGACCGAAGTACATGATGGAATTACCGGAGGCCACCTGGGCATGAATAAAACCCTAGACAAAGTTCGCCAGCGGTACTACTGGGTGAATTACTTCGAAGACGTCAGAGCCTGGTGCCGCAAATGTGCCACATGTGCCGCCAGTAAGGGCCCGAAGACCCGGACCAAGGGCAGAATGCAGCAGTACAATGTGGGCGTCCGATTTGAGAGAATTGCCATCGATGTCGCCGGTCCGTTTCCCGAGTCTGAGAGGGGGAACAAATACATTCTGGTCACAATGGATTACTTCAGCAAATGGCCTGAGGCATATGCGATACCCAACCAAGAGGCAACCACAGTAGCGACGGTGCTAGTAGAACAACTATTCAGCAGGTTTGGCGTCCCGATGGAATTACATTCAGACCAGGGGCGTAACTTCGAATCGAATGTATTCCAGAAGGTCTGCACGATGTTGGGGATCAGGAAAACGAGAACAACACCATTACACCCACAGTCAGACGGAATGGTGGAAAGATTCAACCGGACCTTGGAACAACACCTATCCAAGGTCGTCAGCAATAACCAGCGTGATTGGGATGAGCATATTCCCCTATTCCTGTTGTCATATCGCTCTGCTGTACATAATAGTACAGGCCTGATCCCAGCCAGGGTCTTATTCGGAAAGGAGCTGCGATTACCATGCGACTTGGCATTTGGCTCCCCCGAAGAACCTCCCCAAGACATCGACGATTATGCCGACCAGCTCCGACATAACATGCTGGCAATACACGACTTAGCCCGAACGCAGATGTTGGCCACCAGTGACCGGATGAAGACGCGATACGACCTCAAGGCCAATTCAGCCGGGTTCCAGGAGAGGGACAAAGTCTGGCTGTACAACCCCCAACGGAGCAAGGGTAAATCCCCAAAGCTTACACCCGCCTGGGATGGTCCATACGAAGTGGTCAAGAGGCTGAATGATGTCGTCTACCGGATCCGTCGAAACCCCAAGGCTAAATTGAAGGTGGTTCACTTAGATCGACTCGCTCCCTACCATGGAGGGGATGTTTCTGATCGGGACGATCAGAATTAAAGGGGGGGCAGTGTTACGAAATTTACCCAAAGCCGACCCTGTGTCATTTCAGCACGACAACAAACGTTTCAAAATAAAAAAATACGATTCTCGAAAAGGCTCGGCATCGGAAGGAACGATGTTGATTTCTACTGAAGAATTCTACGCTGGTGATATAAAAGAAGAACGCCACGATCGCCAGGCAGTTATACCGCGACGACTAGCTTATATGAAAATGTATTGTGAATCAGCTGTTTTAAATGTAAATAAAGTTCTAGAAAAGTGAAAGTAAATATTAGTTGTTATAATTTTTAAATTGAACCCATGAAGTATATTGCAATATATATATATATATATATATATATATATATATATATATATATATATATATGTTATACAATATACAAGTTATTCCATCGACTTTGGTACGCCACATTGTTACGTGTCGCCAAATTTCTACCCACCCCTAGGACAGAAGAAGGTATGTCCGGTAGTCTCAGTGAAGACGGGGGGGGGGTTCGTTTTATTTGAACGTATATGCCAGATTTTACTTGGCGGATATAAATAAGAGAGAAAATAAGGGCGCCAGGTAGATTCCCCTATACCTTCTAAACACACATAATCAGGACACCTACCCGTCCTAAAATATCTGCTGTCGTAATTTTTACTAATTTGGGGCGCTAAATTACTAGATATGAATAAATAAATATTATAAAAAAAGGAATAATAAACATACAACACTCACTCTATTAACGCAAGCAGTCTTAGAATGTTAAAGTTAAATATACCTAAGAAAAAAATTAAATGAAACAGATATACACTTATGGACAGAGATTCAAAGTGTACATATAAACATGTGAGATCCTGAATAACCCGGTTACAAATATTTAAACATTTCTCTAATACAATAATTCTAATCAATAGAATATTTAAATAAATCGTCAATATCAAATATTACATTAATGGGAACCGATAATAATTACCTGATATTTATCATTCAATAAAATTTAGAATTCCGACATTGGTGTCTCATCTATACTACACTCGAGCTCGAGGGTAAGTGCAATCGGTCAGAATAATAATAATAAACCCGATAGTAGGCTAATGGTCTTTACTTTCGGTTAACAAATTCCATTTTACTAATTTCAAATCAAATACGAAGATTTATATTATTATTGTAAAAATAACTGATAATGAAACAGTAACCAGATACACAAATTGTTACTTATCTGAAACCACAGCTGAAGCTGAAGTTAGAGTCCCTTGCGCTCACTCCACCACTGGAACTCTGATGATAGAAATACCAGAAATACAGTGTTCGTGTATGCACCGTCAACTAGTTCATCTGCATGCTAAGTCCATGATCGGCATGATACCATAATGCCAAACCAGGTCTGTGTTCTAGTGTCGTAATAGAACAGCAAAATATAACCCCAATCTCACTGGATGGAGAACAAAATAGGAACACAGCACGTAGAAACAAAAAAAAAATGGAAGAAAGAACGAAAGAACAGGAAGGTAGAAAAAAGAGAACCCTAAGAAAAAATATCTATCAATAGTCTGACAATACGAGAAATCGGCTAGTGAACAAACAAAAATCACTTACCCTATAAACCAAGGGGTTCTTATACCAAAGGTTCCATTGTGAGGCTGGCCCCAAATACCATGACCACTCCGAAAAATGACGCAACAACAGAAGTTTTCAAATCCTCAATGAGAGAAGTATCCCAGCAACTAATCAACAGTACTACAATATGCTGCACAATGTAGGGATTTCCATATAACTCCCGAACTCGGATGGCTTATCAAAAGCCAGTATACTAGTGGAAAATCCCTTAAAAACAACTGCCCGACTTCTCCAGTTAACCTCACACAATTTTCTACACGCACAGACTTCCCGCCTTGTCGACGACAATGACCACTGTCAAGGAAACACACAATGCCAACCAAAAATATTCGATAAATCAATTCGTCTCAACAGGTCAAATTCAAACATCCTTCAAAAATAAATCAGAACGAAAAACAATAAATACGACGAAATCAGCGCGCAAGGTAGGTTATCGATCGCTAACGGAACGGACGAATAAAAGCAATATTTTGACCGGTCTTAAACGCGTTCATTTATACTGAGTAGCTACGGCAAAAATATAACGTAACAACTTATATGAAACCATCTAACAACAGTTCCCAAGCTGAGTCAGCATCCACGTGTCGTCTCAGGTTACCTTTCGACGACATACATCCGTGAGAACTGCAAGCGCGGCGACAGCTTCGTCAGCGTTCTTAGGTTATAGATTATACATTTGACTTGTATCATTATTCATTGTTACTTACAGATTTGTCTAGTTTAGTTTAACACTAATTTTTGTCTTTTTTAAATTGTTATAAAGTTTTATGATTATTTTCATTATTTTCAAGTTTATGTTAAAAGTTTAATTATTTGTGAAGTATAAATAAAGTATAAATAAGCCTCCTGAAACAAATATTTAATTCTGTTAACATCAAATATACAGAAATTTTCGCTGACACTGAGACTTACAGTACCAACAGAAACAAACGCGGACTCATTAACGGACTGGGATAAATTTTGAAATCTATTTCCAGTAACTTAGATGTAACAGACGGACAATACTTTAGTGACTTTATAAATAAAATTACTAAAGACCAACATCAAATTGAAAACTTAATAAAACGACAATTATCTGTAACAACTTCGGTCATTACGAACCTTAACACCACAATACAAAAATTTCAGTCCGAGGAGAAAATATTTTCGGAAAATATTTAAGCAATTAGGAAGTCAATTGCGTTCATTACAGACGATCTTGCTTTTTATGAACTTCAAGCCAATGTCTTGGATTTGTGTGAAAGCTTAATGGAAAGTTACGTATACATTGAAGATACTCTCAACGATGTATTAGCAGCAGTCTCTTTCGCCCGTCTAAAAATTTTACATAGCTCAATTATAAACCCAATAGATTTGGTCTATTCCCTTCAGAAAATATCACAGTCACTTCATGAAAATAACCTACCACTTCCAACCTATAGTTCAAATGTTGCTCGATACATCGATCTAATAGAATTGGAAGCTTTTCAGATCAATACTAAAATTGTTTTTGTACTAAAAATTGATAGTCAATCCTGATACTTATACACTGTACCGCTTGTATCCTATCCCAGTTCTGGATTATCGAACAGGATTTCACCAAATTCTCCCAACAAAATTAAAATATATCGCGAGAGATGACGATTCGCTATTGTACGCATCTTTCGAAAACCTGAGTGACTGTAAGCCATTATCTAAAGAACATAAGATCTGTTCCAAAGTTATTCCACACACCATAGACAAAGAAGCCCTCTGCGAAGCACAGCTTCTTAGATAGCCAGCAGCCCTTCTTTCAACTTGCAAGCCTTTAATATTATATGCCGAAGAGTATAATATTCAAGAAATTGATCTGAACCTTTGGTTAATCTCGATTTCCGGACAGTTGCCCATCAACACCAAGTGCAAGGGAGAAGATGTCGTTACCCAATCCATATCGACAAATTCTCTATTGACCATCTAACCCAGTTGCAATGCAATACCAGGGTCCATGCCAGAAGGACCACCAACAACGTTGACAACATCACATTTAAGAATCATCCAGTCAACACCCCTACAACTGCTGCGACAACCTGCCAACCATCAGTCAACTTCCAAAGTTGAAACCCATGAGACTACATGAATTGGATGCCAGAGACCTGAATATCGCTAACCATAAGCTTAGACAATACTCCAGAAAGTTGGAAAAGCTCCTAGACCAACCATTCTTGGAGAAACACACCTCCTGGTTTACAATCATCACAATAGCAACAACCGCAATTGTGGTTGCCCTGCTTTTTATCAGCATCATCAGAAAGAAATTCCAAAAGCCCCCAACGATCAGTCCTTCTGCCGATCCAGCACCACCACCAGGTGGCAACAATGGCATCATATTACGCTGACAGCTTCCTGGTACTTCGATGTAAACGTGGGAACGCATCGTGTGAACTCTCGCTGACTTCAGCTTTTAGTAAATTATAAATACAAGCGGAGCGATCCCACGGTCGTCATTGTAATATTTTATTTTGTCCAGTTACTTTTTATATTCAATTTACATTATATTATTTTACAAGTTTAAAGTGGTAATTTTTGAATTTTGTGTTTTAAATAATTTTTTTTAAAGTCTTGAGTGAAATCAACGATTTAAAATTGGCGCAGTCAGTAAGATTGTCAACACAGTTCGACAACGTGCATACTAACTGAGTGTGGAGATTTCCAAATCATCGTGGACAAGACCTACCTGTTTGAGACATCACTGTGAGCAGCGAAGACCAGGAACACGCAACGATAGAGCTAACGAGTCGACGCTTCCGCAGAACAAGTCCTATGCCTTGGGTACTAACGTATGTAGAAAGACCACTTTTTTGATTTAATTATTTATCAATTGATACGATTTCTATATTTATTTTTATATTATTATTATCAATTCACTTCTTTAAAATCCACACATTTCTTATTCCTTTAAACCATATTTTAAGCTATTGAATAATTTTTGAAACGAATTTATTACTACTCTGTATTATTTTACCTCGTTTTTTTATTTTATGTTCGCAAACTGTTTAATTTATTCTCTTTTAACCAATTTACTCATACCATAATTTTGAATTTTGGTAAATTTTTGTGTGACTTTGCTTACTCCCATTTTACTCTTGTATTTGATTTTATTTTCGTACCACTTGAATATTTGAAATGGCAACTACACGGCAAGTTGCTGCGACTCCTACTGTAGAGTCACACAAAATCTTTGAAATTTTCGCAATAATGCCGGAATATGACGGAGACCCTATATTCTTAAACACTTAAACATTAAATACTGAATCGCCCATAACATTTTCAGCCACACTACAAACCCACCCAGCAAAAATGCTTGCTGCGGTTAACAAACAAAACTTGACTCAGAAAGAAAAACAGGCACAAATCAACTTGATCGAGTCCATGGCATTAAATAGCCTCCTAGCAGGTTTAGAGCCGAAGATAGGACAACTGCTTCGTGCTAGCGATCCTAAAGATATTCTGACCGCCCTTTCACCTGTAGAACGTGAACTCCAACTCCATCATTTAGAATCTCAAAAATTTTCAAGTTCTAGAAACCAGGGTCCACAACTTCGAAAGCCCAACCAGTTTCCAGCACTAAAACAATGTTCATTCTGTAAAATAAGGGGGCATACTGTTAACGAATGTCTCATTAAATCGAGACAAATGCAACAAAATCAAAACTACGGACAAAACTTTTCGAACATACGTCCTAACCCATTCTCACAACAACCGGACCAATTCCAGAATCGGCCTCAATTTCAAACTAATACTCAAAATTTCCAGCAGAACAGAAACTTGCAACAACCTCGTTCTTCCACCAGTGCACAACCCCCAAATTCAGGCCAATATAAACCTAATCAAAATTTTTCTGCTAACAACGGACAGATCACTTGAACAATTCTTATGATTATGGATACGACGAACCCAATACTAACGTATACGAAAGTCAATACCAAAATACTGATTTCGAAAGTTACGACCAAGACTATTGCGATTCGACACAAACTGATTTAGTGAAGAGTGCGTAAAAAACAATAAATACGACGAAATCAGCGCGCAAGGAAGGTTATCGATCGCTAACGGAACGGACGAATAAAAGCAATATTTTGACCGGTCTTAAACGCGTTCATTTATACTGAGTAGCTACGGCAAAAATATAACGTAACAACTTATATGAAACCATCTAACAACAGTTCCCAAGCTGAGTCAGCATCCACGTGTCGTCTCAAGTTACCTTTCGACGACATACATCCGTGAGAACTGCAAGCGCGGCGATAGCTTCGTCAGCGTTCTTAGGTTATAGATTATACATTTGACTTGTATCATTATTCATTGTTACTTACAGATTTGTCTAGTTTAGTTTAACACTAATTTTTGTCTTTTTTAAATTGTTATAAAGTTTTATGATTATTTTCATTATTTTCAAGTTTATGTTAAAAGTTTAATTATTTGTGAAGTATAAATAAAGTATAAATAAGCCTCCTGAAACAAATATTTAATTCTGTTAACATCAAATATACAGAAATTTTCGCTGACACTGAGACTTACAGTACCAACAGAAACAAACGCGGACTCATTAACGGACTGTGATAAATTTTTAAATCTATTTCCAGTAACTTAGATGTAACAGACGGACAATGCTTTAGTGACTCTATAAATAAAATTACTAAAGACCAACATCAAATTGAAAACTTAATAAAACGACAATTATCTGTAACAACTACGGTCATTACGCACCTTAATTATGGATACGACCAACCCAATACTAACGTATACGAAAGTCAATACCAAAATACTGATTTCGAAAGTTACGACCAAGACTATTGCGATTCGACACAAACTGATTACTCAAAAACAGATAACGCAGAATGTGACAACTACGTTGAAAACGAACACGAATTTTCCCCCGTAAATTTTCGGAACCTCCCTTTTCAAACGGAACTCCCTCAAATCTCAGAACTTCAGACCCAAATTCAAACACTAAATCTAGACAGCTTCGACCCGAATTTGAACTTCCCCGAACAGAGCTTTCTATAAGACCGCTTCTGATCGTAAATTCTAAAAATCTATACTATATCACAGATTCCTCTAACACATATAAACTTTTAATAGACACCGGTGCTGGTCTTTCTATTTCAAACCAGACACCTGCACACATTTCAGAGAAACATTTCAGAAAAACGTAGTAATTCAGGGAATTACCAACCAGAAATTCCTTTTAATATAAAAGACCCGCACAAGGTTTACATCTGCCACCTTGACAGAAAATTTGACGGTTTGTTAGACTCTGACTTTCTCGAGCACGAGCACTACAACTGTATTATAGACTTTGACAAAAAAAATTAATAACCAACTTTAAGACACTTCCGCTGTATAAAGTGACAGACGACACAATCAATGACACCACTGAATCTACACAGTGTCCCCCTTCCTATACTTCTATTAATACAATTTCGATTAATGCTGTTGTTACAGTAGACAGCAAAGGCCAATTTCTCACATCTATTCTAAATGGGAATGTCATCCCTAAAATAGTAAAGTTTTCAAATCTAAAACTCGAACCGTTACAAAACTTTTCTGTGAATTCTCTCTCACAAACTACTTACTCCTTTGAACTATAACGAACCCGGCAGTCAAGAAGAAGTTGTTAAACAACTCCGACTAGAACATTTAAACGACGAAGAGTCAGACTTAATCTTACAATTATGCCTTGACTTTCCAGACATATTCTACCTCGAAGGCGATCATTTATCATTCACAAACGAAATCAAACATATTATTGATACCGACAACCGTGATCCCCAAGTTCATAAACAAGAAGTTAAGTCCCAGGAAGCAAAAATTATCGATGATGCCATAATACGACTCGTTGGTCTTGGTGATGGTGATGGATAACTTTCTTATGGGAATCCTGAATGAAAGATGTCTAGTTTACAAAGATGACATAATCATTTACTCGCCTACAATACATGAACACCTAACACGACTGACAGACGTACTCAAAAAACTCAGAAACGCTAACCTCAAAATATAGCCTGACAAATGCGAATTTCTCCGCAAGGAGGTCGCTTAGACTGTATCTTAAGCTTTCCTCAACCCAAGAACCCTAAAGACATAAAATCTTTCTTAGGGCTTGCTGGTTACTACCGTAGATTAATTTCTAACTTTGCAAAGATCTCCAAACCACTGACAAAACTATTACAGAAAGACCAACCGTTCAATTTTAGTGAAGAGTGCGTAAAATCCTCCAATGAATTAAAACGAACATTAACTTCCACCCCGATACTCATTTACCCAAATTGTGACGAACCGTTTATACTGACTACAAACGCCAGGGCTTTTGCTATCGGCTATTGTCTCAAGGGTCAATAGGTAAGGATTTACCGATTGGATATGCTTCTAGGACCCTTTGTAAAGCAGAAACCCGGCACTCCACCATTGAGCGAGAGCTCTTAGCCATTGTCTGGGCCGTTAAGCATTTTCGTCCAATAATCAACGGCCGTAAGTTCCTACTACTCACCGATCATCGCCCGTTACCCTGGCTATTTTCTTTAAAAGACCCCGGTAGTAGACTTGCCCGATGGAGACTCAAACTGGAAGAATACGACTACGAAATTGTTTACAAGCCTGGTAAAGTTAACAAGAAGTCTTTTGACTGAAATGTTTATCTTTGAAGGGTGTTAGTTTCGATTTTTCGAAAAACCCTTCAAAGTCCTACCCCTAAACGTCGAATCCGAAGACGACAGTCCTGAACCCGAACAAAATGAAATATCTCTTGAAACTATGTCCGAAGAATTTAAAACCTTAATAGAACGTTATAAAACTACTTCTTTAATTAACTACACCAAATTTAAATTATCCAACTGTCAACTACCAGACAAAACAAATAAAAACATTTTAATTTTCCCCCAATCATCCAATCTTCAGGAATTTCATCATGATATTTTCGAAGATATTTTCGAAGAAGTCGCTGACTTCGAAACATGTAAAATTAATGTATTCGCCAGCAGAACCGTAAGCAGAAGGCAGTATTTCATAATCCCACTTCCAAATGATCCTGACATGGTAAATGAAGTTCTTTGTGCATCAATATACAAACATCAAGATACTTTATCTCCATCTAAAACATACTGTGTCGAAAACAATCTCGATCTTCTAATTCTAGAGATGCTCTCTTTCATTTTTTTCTGAAAAAGAAATCAAATGGAAAATTTGCCAAAACGTTACAAAAACCCTCGAAAAAGATTAAATACCGCTGATCCTTGACATTAACAACACCGTCGGCCGTATTAAGGAAATGTAAACCTGGCCAAGTTTTACAAAAGATAATGAAAATCTGAAATTTGTCAAAAAACTAAAGCGTGTCGCAAAAACTTAGACAATCCCCTTGTCATTACGGAAACGCCTAAAACACCGTTTGAGCGAATTAATATTGACATTATTTTGTCTATTCATTGGGTTTTCTCTCCTCCAAATTTTTTCCTGTAACAGATAAGTATTTAAAAATTGTATATGTAGAACAAAGTATAGTAAGGCAATTTCGTAAAATTGCCCGGGTTACTGGCTGTCTGTACAGAGATTCTTCCTCACAGTTTTTCTGAGAGAAAGAGATGTCTATAAAATGATCAACCAGTATTCCTGTATATAAGTAATGTATTGTATATTGTGTAATACTTATCTGTGTATGGAGACGTTTCAACTCCGAGTCTGGAGTCGTTGTCAATCGTTTAGTGTTGTTTTCGAGGTTTTTTTCTAAAACATTTTCGCTGTGATTTTGAATTTGTTGTTTGTCATAAAATTTGACACTGACAATTTTTTGACAAAACATTAGAAAACACTGTCGATCCTATCCCAGGTTTCAAATTTCATGACACAAGCGCATTCAGAATTGATGTACAAACCCACATCAGTCTCGTATCCCAAAGTTCACAGAAATATTCATGGACACTAGAAGATCCAAACTAGGACTAATTAACGGTGTAGGAACTATCGATAAAGCCATCACTGGAAACCTTGACACAGCCGATGGTGAATTATTCACAGATAATATTAACAAACTTAACCAGGGACAATTACAAGTAGACAATTTCCTAAAAAACCAAATAAGCATAACTACTTCTACTTCTAAACAACAAAATAGCCCTTATCCAAGCAAAACAGTCATTATTGGGAATATGCGAAAAATTAATGAGAATCTATTTATTTCTTGAGAATAACCTCAACGATATTTTAAATTTCATAACATTTGATTGAGTCACTACAGGAAATTTCGCAAAATCTTGTCAAAAACAATCTACCGTTACCAGATATTCAAGTGTCGCCCAATATTTGGATGTAATCGAATTAGAAGCGTTTTCAACTAATTCAGATTTAGTCTTTATTTTGAAAATTCCTCTTGTAGAGCAACAACTCTACACCGCCTACAACTTATATCCTATCCCGAGACATGTTGTGTAATCTTAGATGGATCAAACCTAATGCGTTGGGATCACTGACTTGCTTCATAACATGTCTGCAATTATGACGAAGTAGGACTTGTTGCGTTTGAAGTAAAAACGCCTGTGGAAAAGTTGTGCATGGAGCTGCTAAAGTTATTGTTTTCCTTAACATGGTTGTTTTCAACGAATATGTTAAAAATATTGCTACTGAAAACCTTGATAATTAACATGAAAATGGGTAGTACATTGTCCTCATTACGCAATTATTCAATACTGAAACCTTCAATCTTCATTAGTTTAAACAAATTTTTTTAAATAAAAGCTATAATTCACTTGGCAATCCTCTTGACTTGCCCGAGGAATTTCTTTCGTTTACTCCCAATCACAATTTTAATAAGATAATCTACCATAGGTTTGAAATTTGTTTTTATTTATTCCATCCCATTTACTTTGCAAATGTTACCTTTGGAGACTTTGTGCTTGTTAGTATTATTTCAGATTTTTTTTACTTTTTAACTTTAAAGAAGCACATTTCTTTTGTATTCTGTTAATAAACCACCATTTTTTCAGTTCATTAGCTTATATTTCAGCAAAATAATACTGAGAGAATGTTCCAACATTTAATTATAGCCGAATAGAGATGATGGCCGACTTGAATATTTATTTGAGTGAAACAAATTTTAAAATAAAAAATTCATACTTCAATTGTGCCAGGTAATTATAAAGCTAGGTTTACCGGAATAACAAAAATATTAAAACACCTTGCTATTGCTTTGACTCTTTAAGTGAGATTCCACTGATTCAATGTTTCAGCAGTTGCTAATGCTTGATTTATTCCTGTCGATTCCTCAAACTGAGGTACTCCTAACAATTGCGTTGCATTCAAAGACATTATGATCGGTAGCCTATCTCCTTTTTTGCTGTCAACAAAGGCAACTAACATTTAATTATCCTAGTAAACGACCAGACTAGAGAAACTGCAAGTTTTTCAAATCCTTGGCAACCAATTATTCTATAATTAGAAACTTGATTTATTTTAAGCCGAATGGCGGAAGCAACAGCAACAAGAATATGCCTGGCAGTAGCTTTTGTTCAATCCATGGCAGGTATAAGACCTGCCGCCAGATTCTTATTTTTTATGTTTAATTGGTGACGTAATTATTCTTCTAAATCAGAGATAGTACAATGTAAAGCAGCGGATGTAGTACTAGATGTAGAATTTTGGAACAGGTATACTTGAATCTGTTAAATGAAGATTTTAGAAAGATAAAATCATGAGAGGTATGAAAAACATATCGTTGTATTTCGAAAATAGAATTCTTCACTTAATTTGGAGTCTGTAAAGTTAGCCAAAAGTATTCTTAAAAGATTATCAAAAAATTTTAATTTGCAGTCAACTGTTTTGAGCCTAATTAATGAAAAAAGAAATTGCAGAAATGTACTATGGAAAACAAAAGTGAGAAACGAAGATGGAAAAAAATCCAATTTTCTTGAATTAATATTTAATTGAATTAGTTAAAAAACTACGATTTAAAGTGTAATTCCTATTTTAGTGATAAAAGATTATAATAAATTGAATAAATCATCTTAAATAGTGTTATCAGTTTTTGCTTACTAATTTCTAAATCGACGAAGCTCTATAATGAGTAATATCAAATAAGTTATGAAGTAAATTTAAAATTTACTAAAATTTTCATGCTTTTTTAGTCGGATCGACTTTTTTCTTGAATTATTTTTTTAGCCACTGTTTTTTTTTAAATTTCCTTCTTTTTAATTTAATATTGACGTCGACTAATGAATGGGAAAAATGTTGCCGAAATTATTCGAAACTCATATATAACGTCTTTCGAGTTTACTGTTGTTATGTTTTTATTTTACACTTTGGGTTCCTGGATGTTATGTAAACACTCAGGCGAACTTACTATAATTTATTTACACTAATTTTATGTTCCAGTAGATAAACAAAGAGAGTTCTGGGCGTAAGTGTGTATAAAGGTACCTAATCATCGAGTTTTCGTCAGGAGCTGCTGCCGAGCTGATGGTAGTTGTTGTTTGGATAAGAAGAAGACATTGGGGGTGGACGTAGGGGTGCGCGAAAGACATTCGGGTGTGTCGCATAGGTGGGCGCCATCTGTTGTTAATAAATGAAAGCCATTGTATTGTGGGTTGCGTGTGTCGCAGGGGTGCACGCTATCTGTAGTTGGTTGTGGTGGTTAGAAAGAAACAAAGCTAAATACTTGGCCGGGTGTCGAACGCGGCTTGCCTGATTACTAAGTCAGGTGTCCAGCGAGTTGCGCTAATGCGGTTCATCGAGAAATATTTATTTGAAAAGGTATCCTATATGCCCGATGCGCAGGCGCGTGTTTTTAGGCGTTGTTTGGTTGTTTTGGCGAGGAATTTGGATATTTGGGTGCTAGAATTGGGATGGGGGGATGTGGTATTTTGATGGCTGTAAAAAAATATATAATCTTTTTCTGGTGAATTTAATTATTGAACTGGTGACTTTAAATCAAAAATTTGATGTTATGGCATACATATCGTCGGCTTGGAAGAAGACTGTCATAACTCAAAAAAATGCATTTTTATGTTTTTGTAATGAAACAACTTCAATTTGTCTATAATTTTATGTGGAAGAGAGTTATACGTTGTAATTAATTTGGCGGCCGCTAAATACCACTAGTGACAGTATGTGTTTCTGACAAGTCGACACATGTATTCTGTGCAATAGAGTCACATATCAGTTGTGTCTAACATTGGTTTCTTTAACCCCAAAAAAGACCAATGTGAACTTTGCCTTGCTTTCCTAAATGCTAGTACAGATGATAAAACTCAACTTCAGGAAAAGTATGATACCCATATCAAAGAAAAAGTGCTTTCCCGGAGAGAGAAAGAAATTGATAAAACTTCAGGGAGTACAGTTGCCGTATACGACCTCCAAGCAGTTTTGCCATGTCCCACGGGCAATGCATCTTCATATTATTATACATCAAAATTGAATGTTTTAAATTTCACCGTATACCAGTGGGCAAATAACGAAGTTAGCTGTTATGTTTGGCATGAAGGACAAGGACAAAGAGGGGCTAATGAAATTGGGTCCTGTGTGTGGCACTATCTTAATGCCATAAACACTAAGGCTTCCATTGAGAACAAATTCATAGACGTCATATTCTATAGCGACAACTGTACGGGGCAAAATAAAAACAAATGCATTTTCGCCTTGTACATGTTCGCCATTTTAAAATTAGCAAATATACAATCAGTGACCCATAAATATTTCATAACTGGTCATACCCAAAACGAAGGAGATAGTTCCCATTCAGTGATTGAACGACATATCAACACATTCAAAAAGTCTGCTCCGATCCACGTTCCTGAACAGTATGTGACACTCATCCGGCAAACAAAGAAAAATGGCAAACGATATTCAGTAGAAGAAATGTGTTACGACGATTTTTTCGACTTAAAAAACTTGTTGTGGAGATCGGCATCAATAATATATTCAAAAACTCTGAAGGTGAAGTAGTTAAAATCACAGACATGAAAATGTTCATGATGAAGAAGGATCAGGTCGGAAAAATCTTTTATAAAAATTCTTATAAGCAGCAGGACTTCTTTACTGCAAATATTGTGAACTCAAGGCAACAGAGAACAGACTTTAATTTACTTGAACTAAGTAAAGCTTATAAACAGAAATTACCTATTGCAGAAGCAAACAAAAATGGAATACTGTCCTTGATAAATAAAAAAGTTGTTCCTCGGTATTATTATGAGTTTTATAACAATTTATAATAATGTATAGTTGTTCTCACAAAGGTTTTATTTACTTAAAATAAAGTTTTCATATTGTATCCTTTCAAGATACAACAGTTTTTCCACGATATTATTATGAGTCTTAGAACAATTTATAAAAATGTATAGTTGTTTTCAGAAAGGTTTTGTTTACTTAAAATAAATGTTTCATTTTGTATATTTAAATTTATTTCAGAAGTAAACAAATAATCGTAACTTCTCTAAAATATTATTCAAAAACATAAATATTATTTGGAACAAGACTGTCACATGTTTGAAAATAGGGGTTGAATTTGTACAAACGTACAAAACAAAAGGCAACTTAAGGCAAAACAATGCAACTTAAGTTGTCTGCAAGCCATCTGTAAAGAATATGGTTTCTAATTATTTAATGAGATCGAGATCTGAGTACATTTTATCCAGTAAAATGTTTACATGCTTCCCCTGAAAATTTGTGTATTTTGAGTTATGACAGTCTTCTTCCAAGCCGACGATATGTAATTTACAAATGTTTCAATGCTGATATTATTTAAGGTGTAAATAATGAGTTTGGATATATTAAAATTAGACAATTGTTTAAATAAGTTTATTAGCATTTTCAGAACATCCTTAATACCTAAAACTATTTGTGATCTTGTCTTTGTACACGTTATAACAAGACTGAAATCATCCAACCACATATTCAGATCCAAAAAAATAATAATTTATTTAGCGACTAGTTCAAGTATGTCTTTAACGCCGTCAACAGAAATGGCGACCGCAACGGAAAGACACTGTGATATCGTTTTTACGCTAAAGGATTTTTTCTTGTCAAAAATAAACACTATCAAATATATCATTGAAACAAAATACCTGAGAATAATACCATCCAAACGTAATGCTCCCATAATTTACTCAATAATTGCCTATTATAATATTTTATTTCATACCGAAACAGTACCAAATATTCTACCAAAATACCTGAGAGTTAAATATCATCCCAATAGCATTCTCCAATTAGTTTACATATTATATAGAACATGGGAAAATAAATAGCCCGATTATAAATATACCTACCTATCTGTCTGACCCGGAAGAATTAGATTTCAATGACGACAATAACAAACATAAGGAAAGTAAACCGCAACTGCAAGACGTTCATATGTAGATAAAAAATTGTCACATTTAATGAATAGAACAGAAAATGTGATATAAAAATTAAATAATTTGTAAGAAATTATGGAAATATACTGGGAATGGACAGGCAGGTTGGTTTAAATAAAAAAATATTATTCAGAATGTTAGTGGGTCAGTATGTGAAAATTCGGCATTCAACATGTTAAAATTTGATGTATAGAAATTCGACATGTTAAAATTCAGGATGTTTGCATTCGGAAAGTCGGCATCTATATTAAATCTAGCTATTTAGTTGACTGGTAGCCATAATGAAGACAGCAACGGTAGACATACAAGGATTTAACCTTCAAAATGGTGAATTTATTGTTAAATAATTATCTATTCGAATTGGGATGCAACTCCATCATTACTTTTTCAAACCCATATTTTTATTTATCCAAGGAAGATAGGAAATCTATTAATTATTGCGAACGTAAAAAACACAGCTTGAGATATTCCGGTGGATATATTGCATATATGGAAATAAACAACATTCTAAGGACACATTTAATAAATGTAAATTGTATTTTCATTAAAGGTCATCAAAAATCTAATTTCCTTAAAAATAAATTGGAAGAAATAAATTTGGGTGAAATTAAAGTTGTTAACATCGAAACACTAGACGAACAAGCAGACTGAAGGGTAGTCAGCAGCAACTGTCATCAGATTGTTGTAACGATAAACAGTTGGGATGTTGAGAAAATTGCTGGAAATGGTGTGATTCCTATTGGCTGATTAGAAGATAGCATGGACAGACTTACTAGTCAACCACAGCTAAAAATGTGATATTCAATTGCCACCAGTTTTGTCACCGAGAATTTGTCACTGGAAAAGGTTACTAGACACAGATGCAACTGTCGCAAACCAAACCACGTCCAAATCAATGCTATCGAAATGACATAAAAAAATTGTCTCATAGGATAAAAAGGGTCCTGGGATAGGAGGAACCTGATTGGTTAAATCAAAGATTAGAAATTCGGAATGGTGGAATTCTTGTAGTTAAGTTCTCGGAGGTCGTAATATTCTAATTTTACTTGAAACGCATTATTTTTAAACATAAATGCCATATAAATTAACACTGATATATCATAATATATCACATATTATATTTGTTTGAAAATGACTTTGATTGTTGTACTAATTTTTATCGATTTAAGTGCTTCAACAGTACCTTAATATCATAATATTATTAGTATTAGCTTTTATAACGAACCAAAGCGGATAAAAGAAACTTGTGTACGTTTTCACAGATTTAGGGAAATATGGCAATGTTGCATAAAATGCTCCATCACTTTAACAATACCATATGTATAAAATGACGCATTTTCTGAGATCTAGGGAAATATGGCAATCTGGCAGTGCTGGCCCTTTAAACCTGGGCTTCCGGCCCTTCTGGATGACGTTATCAGATATCTTCTTACATATTTATTAGTGGGAAAGAGCGAGACATAATTTTCTTTATATAGGTTATGTATCTTGTTCTTTAATGATAACGTATGGCTTATGAAATAGATTTCAGTGACGTCATAAGCTGCACTCTCATTGGCTGGTGTATTGGCAGACCACCTGCTAACCATCAGTTTGTTTATCTTATATGCTTATAAAGAATAGATATGTCCCGATTTAAAAGTTTCCAAAGCAGGATCCGTTTCATATTTGACGAGTGTCTTTAAGCCACAAGAAATACTAGAAATGGTTGGATAGTTGAAACAAAACCACTACAAATGCTAGAAATGATTGGAACGCACCGTTACAAATTGCTGGGGCCACTAAAATTACTAGAAATGGTTGGATAGTTGAAACAAAGTCGGTACAAATGTTAGAAACAGCTGGAACGAGCCGTTGCAAATGGTTGTTGCCACTAGAAATGCTAGAAATAGTTGGAGCCGTTATAGGAAGTTGAAAGAGGGTCGTTATAAATGTTGGAAAAGAGCCGTAATAAAACTTTTTCTAAGACCGACACTCAAAGTTTTTGTTTCTAACAACAACACCGGTACATAAAACTTTTTTCTAAGACAGGTACTCAAAACTTTAGCATCAAAAACTAATTTCGGTTATTTGTTATAAACAAGAAACATCAGCCGTTTGCTGCTACTCACTATAAATGTTTCTACTAACTACACATAGACATAGACAAGTACTCAAAGCGTTTGTTTCTAACAACACCGGTACATAAAACTTTAACATCAAAACTAATTGTAGTACTTAGACATAAACTTTTTTCTAAAAGAAAACACCCATGAAAATCTAGTCGTGTGCTGCGTTTTTCAAATGTTTCTACTAATGAATTGTTGATATGAGAGTAAAATGTACAAAGTACTGTATAACATCTTATTCTTGAAACAGCTGAACCTAAATTAGGTCAATATCTAAGTGCTTCTTGGGAAATAACACCACAGTTTAAAGAAAATTGCTGTATATTCCAAACGTTTCGGGGTCTAGATCAGACCCCGTTGTCCATGGTTAAGAAACTACGGATTAAAAAGGCACAATTCTAAGATGTAAATTAAAATATTTGAGAATGTGTATTATTTGATTTTTGACGTAACTAAGAGAATTTTATTTGTACTATACAGGGTAGCACAGAAATTGCTAAAGATCATATAATCATAAAGTTCCTTTCAAATTGGAAGAATTTGAACGGGAGATCTTCAGAATTTTATGTGGCGCTCCTAGGTGCGACTTTGTTATAAGAACTTTGTTGATTCAGTGATCCCATTAAAATCATAAGGGAAAACCTAGGAAAAACCTTATTTATATCAATAAATTCAATGAAGAAAAAACGTTTATAAAGAAATGTACTTTCTGCCAATCATTACCCAAATAAATTTATTAATAAGGAGTTAAACAAAATGGAATACCAAACAATCCCTAACAACCAACATCAAACTTCACCAAGCAACACTGACACCCAAGATAATCACATTAATACAATAACTATACCATACATACAGGGTCTATCAGAAAGACTAAAAAGAGTGGGAAACAGATATAATATCAAAACATCATTTAAAACAAGAAATACACTAAAATCAATTATATCAAAAACCAAACCAAATAACACAACTCAAAATACAAAAAATTGCATTTATAAAATCCCGTGTGAATGTAATAAATTCTATATTGGAGAAACCTCTAGACCTCTGAATGTTCGAATAAACGAACACAAAAATTACATAAAAAACGACAATTTGGAAAATCCAAAATTTGTGAACATGCTTGGGACCTTGGTCATAAAATACCGTTTCAAAATTCAGTTATATTACACAAAGAAGAACACAACACCAAAAGAAAACTAAAAGAGTCTGCTTTAATTTTGTTAAATGAAAACGATTGTATCGCTACTACCTCCGTAGAATTCAGTCGTTCCTGGTTGTCGATGATTAAGGAAGAAATTGCTAATGGTCATGTCCTTGTGAACAACTCAATATCGGGATAGTTCATAAGGTTTTTCCTAGGTTTTCCCTTATGATTTTAATGGGATCACTGAATCAATAAAGTTCTTTGGTTGCAATTTTGGCGAATGCACTATCTTATAACAAAGTCGCACCTAGGAGCGCAACATAAAATTCTGAAGATCTCCCTTTCAAATTCTTCCAATTTGAAAGGAACTTTATGATTATATGATCTTTAGAAATTTCTGTGCTACACTGTATATTACAAATAAAATTCTCTTAGTTACGTCAAAAATCAAATAATACACATTATCAAATATTTTAATTTACATCTTAGAATTGTACCTTTATAATCCGTAGTTTCTTAACCATTGACAACGGGGTCTGATCTAGACCCCGAAACGTTTGGAATATACAGCAATTTTCTTTAAACTGTGGTGTTATTTCCCAAGAAGCACTTAGACATTGAAAAATATGCCACAAGTATCATTCAGAAAACAACTAAATTATGTCGATCCGTTGAACAAATGTTTACCAAAGAACGCTGTCTTTAAGGAGAAAGCTTAAGAAAATTTTACGTATATATCTCAAATTATGTTGTTGAAATCATTTAAGTGTAGAAACTTCGTTGATATTCAAATTATAAGTTTGAAAAAAGTTATGAAAAAACAAGATTTAACAAGATGTAAAAGAGGCACCTAATTTCCAGAAGTAGTTTGTAGCAAACAACCTCCTTTCTCAAAACGGAGATAACAAAAACAACTATGGTCTCATCAAAAGTTTCTTTTAAAATAAATACAACTCAACAAACAAGGTAATTTGACATTTGACACATATGAAACGTAGGAACAATTTGCTTCATTTATGAAATACTAAAAATATCTCATAAAGTTAAATATAAAAATATTTTTGACTGCTCAGGTGAACAAAACGAACAAGTCCTAGAGCTTTTACTGCTATTTTTCTTTGAAAAATAAACATAAATAAAGATATGTAACGCTTGACAAATCTGAATAAGTTATTATAGAAAAAACTCGAAGCTCATACTTACATTCCTGCCAGGCACGTAGGAGGCTTTCATGAAGGATTCTGGAACGATGGCTTGCTAGTTTTCGACATGTTGAAGCTCAACTATATTTCGGCGGTACAGAACTTAGGAATCTCTTACCTTACGATAATATTGAAGAACTGGGTTGTAAACATTGTCACCGGTGGGCTACCACAAGCCGTTAAAAGTTGTCACGGGAAATTTGTCACTGGAGAACGCTACTAGACACTGTCACAACTAAAACAAAAAACTCCGGTAGCAGAAAAAAGACAAGTTCAATCCATCATTCCACATGCTTTTAAAGAGGCTACGACATATGCAATGAAGTTAAAACAACCAAAGCATTCAAAAGTTTGTAAACGGAGCGATAACAAAATTCCTAGCATCAAATTAACATACAGAATTTTTAGATAATTATACGTATTAAATAATCTATTATGAATGCAAGACTTAATGGTTGAGATTTTTTCATTATTTATCATAGCTGAATATTCAAAATATTTAGTTTAAAAGGCAGCCATTCAACACCGCACACAGAGAACAAAACACGACCGAAAAAGAAAATTATTTAAAATAAATGTTAAATACTGAGAAGAAATTCTTGTTAAATAGAAATTAATCATTTTACTATTCTAAAAATATACGATGTTTATGCTTTATTTGATATCTGTATCACTATCGAGTCAGTCATTGCGGTTTTGATAACCTTGACTGAAGATGTTAGCGTTGGTAATTTTATACAAATGTCTAAGACTTATCTACCAACCATGCTTATTATCGTAAGGTAAGATGCACGTCACTTTGTGGGATCCCCCCAGGCACCAGTCATAAGAAAATGTTTTTACTTGAGGTAAGGCGCCTGACTAGGGCGAGTATTGACTACACCCTCTCGAATTTTCCATGGTATATCTAAAACCTTTTATGATAGTAAAACAATGTCACAGAGTTATAATTTTATTTTCAAATAATAACAATTTTAATATGTAGCTAAAATCTTACTTAATACAGTTTTAAGTTGATCATACAAAGATATGATGGGACAATCAATGTCGAAAATATCTAAAGTCAGTTTATCAGTCTTATGCAAGGAGTTGGTAAACTGATTAAATTCGAAGTACCAATTTTCTTGAAAGAAGTATATTAAACCATTAGTATACCTGAATACCCTCTAAAATTTGGAGGAATGCCCGCAAATTTGCTGTTAATGTAACCATATTCCTTCGACTCCAGGGAACATTTATGTCATGTTTTCTGATAGAAATAATTTGGTTAAGTGCGAGTTGGATTCGCATACTTAGGGTTCCGTAGCTTCTTCATGATTCTAATATTCCAGTTTCAGACAAGCAGGGAATGAGTGCATTTTTTTATATTTACCCGAATATTTATAAAGGAAGCGTTTTAAAATTTAAAAAAATATAAACTATTATTTTCCACACATAGACTTTTTATTTTATCTGCTTCATGATTCACTTGATTTTTATAAAAATACATATGTATTTAATTTTCTAATTTGGCCCTCAAAATTAACATAAGAGTTTTTATTTTACTAATAAACTTTCAGGGAAGCTTTTTATAATCTACCGTCTGAATTTTAGGCTCTGTAGATTGGAAGATAAAGGGGAAAATAGGTCAAGTTTTAAAGCTGTCGAAATTAGGAATAGAGAGACGGGTATTGAGGAATATGAGACATATAAAGGTTTCATAGTTATCAAACATAGAGATGTCAATATAACATGTTGCTATATTTCTCCGAATATAACAATAGAAGAATACAGAAGTAGGATAGATGATATAGCACAATCACAGGAAATTACCACGGAACAAAATCATGGTATTGGGAGACCTCAACGCAAAATCCCCGCTATGGGGCGCTCCTAAGACGGATGCCAGGGGAGGAACACTAGCCGAATTGGCTGTTACATTCAATTTAGAGATATTAAATAACGGCAACCCAACATTCGTTAGAGGTAGTACACAAGCATACATAGACGTCACCATGTGCTCGAGCAACACCATTGTGTGAAACATTGTATGTATAAACAATTACTTTTTCATAAGTCACACGTGCATTTCCAATAATTCAGCATCCTATAGTAACAATGGACCATTGTATGAAACATTGTATGTATAAACAATTACTTATTCATAAATCACACGTGTATTCCTAATAATTCAGTATCCTATGTAAGTGACACTTGCAGTCAATCATTATGAATAACAAAAGAAACTGCAAATGCCACATAATTGACCAACATTATAAAAGATCAAATTTGTAGATCAAACATTATTCTAATTTCATTCCAGTTAGAGTCAACATCATAAGTCTTAAGTTTATTGTAAGTGTTAATTTCTTTTAATAAATAGATTTTTTTAAAAAGTTATTTTTGAAACCAATGATATAACATGTATTTTCTAAATATGGTTTATTTTAATAAAAAAACTTTCACCAAAATTTTTATGTCTACAAAATTATTTGTCACTGTACAGGTTTCCAAGCTAGTTTTGTTTCATTCCGTCTCTTTCATGCCAGAGATTGTATTAACTCCTTAACATTCTGCAAGTGAATTATTATAATAACTATCATTGCTGGTTTTGTAAGCGTTATAGAAAGAGTTCATTAGTTTACTCATTTAATGTATGAACATCCAAATTACTTATTCATAAATCACATGTGTATTCCTAATAATTCAGCATCCTATGTAAGTGACACTTGCAGTCAATCATTATGAATAACAAAAGAAACTGCAAATGCCACATAATTCACCAATATTATAAAAGATCAAATTTGTACATCAAACATTATTCCAATTTTGGCGCAGTAAGTAGGATCCAGACACGTTTTGTGAACACGAGGCTTTCCAACGAACACCGCCTGAACACGAAAATTCAAACAGGCAACGTTCGAACACGAGATTTTCTCACCCAGAACGCCGGATTCTCATCCCTCAAGAAGGAACGAACCACGTCGAAACGTCCCCACTGTGAACTCAAACGACAGCATCGACACGAAAGTAATGTGAGAACATTTGAATCATCTCGATTATTTGTACATTTGTACTTTAAAACACTTGTTCAATTATCGCTTAAAACATTTTCTATTTTAAAACATATTTTTCCCCAAAACAAACAATTCCCTACTAACCAACCAGAAACAAATCTAGTCAATCTAACTTAAGTCATTTCAATAAATACATTTCACGATGTCCGAAGCACAAGCTGATGCAGAACCAGAAATGTATAGACTTTCTGAATTTTTTTAAAAAATACCTGATTTCGAAGGAGATCAGATATTCTTAGGAGCATTTTTAAACGCGTGTGATTGCGCTTACAATATGTCAACACAAGAAAAAAATTCTATTAGTGATTCACATTAAAAACAAGCTGAAAGCAGCTCAATTAATAAACTCTCGTAACCCTTCTAGTTACCCAGAAATTAAACAACTCCTCAATCTACATTTTGGCGATTCAAGAGATCTTTCATCTCTTATCTAAGACCTCCAATGTCTCAATCAATCATCGAACGAATCTCCCCTTTCATTTTACAAACGTCTTCAAGTGCTAAACGCAAAAATGCATGCGAATATACAGAAAACCACTTTAACTCAGGATCAAAAAATCACTCAAACCGATTTAATATAAACAATGGCTCTCAATACACTGCTAACAGGCCTAGAACCCAAATTAGGACAAGTCCTAGAAGCACACGTCAAAATAAGAAGAGCACTACAAGTCTCTTATTTCGAACAATAAAAAAATATTAAGTTCAATCCTTCCAGACCCACTCAACCAGTCAAGAAGCAACCTCAACAAATCAAATGACTATTTTGTGGAAAATTAGGACATTACGCAAACGATTGTAGGCAGCGACAATCAAATTTCAGAATTCCAACTCAAAATTCATACTCAAACTTCAGAGCCCCAAATCAAAAGTCGAATCAAAACTTCAGAGCTCCAACACAGAATTTCAACAATAACTTTAATAACCCCAATCCAGGAGCGAACCAAAATCAAACCCAAAAATTTTCAAACAATCTTCAAAGACCAATAAAATCAAATCAATCACGTCCTTCAATGATTCACAGAAATCTAAATTCACAACAACAAAACCAACAAAGAAGCCACCATTTCAACTAACAAATTAATAATTATTATGAAGATTCCATAACCGAAAACAATTATGACTTTTACGAGTATTATACTGATAATATTATGTATAACACTGATGATTTTAACCGAATCATATTTATACCTGACTACGAACAAACAATAGAAAATACACTTGTCGAATATAATGGGTACGAACAACAAAATTTTCTACTTTCCCCGGATTTAGAACAACCCCCCGATCTAATGACAACATTACAATCTCAAATTCACAACTTAAACATCGACAATACCACACCTAAATTGAATTCCCCAGAACAGACGTTTCTTTTAAAACCACTCCTAACAGTCAATTCAAAAAATATGTACTTCATCAATGACGCCACTGGAAAATTTTAACTACTCATGGATACCGGAGTAGGCATTTCAATTATTAAACAAAATACAGTAAAAAATTTCCCAAATAGGTCTACTGAAAATATAACCATCCAAGGCATTACTAACGAAAAGATTTCAATCACAGAATCCACCCTAATTCCTTTTACTTCTGGCAACCCTGAAAAAGTTTACATATACAATCTTGATATAGAATTTGACGGAATACTCGTTTTAGATTTCCTCAATCATTATGAAAGCTGTACTTTCTCAAGGCCCTGTAGGAAAAGATTTACCAATTGCATATGCTTTCCAAACTCTTTGAGCAGCAGAAACTCGTTATCCCACTATTGAACGAGAGCTACTTGCTATCGTTTGGGCAGTAAAGGTATTTAGGCCTTATATTTTTGAACGAAAGTTTACAATACTCGTCGACCACCGCCCACTCACTTGGCTTTCGGCAGTCGTCTAGCAAAATCGAAAACAAACCAGGAAAGAAAAACACAAATACAGACGCCCTTTCTCGTATAAAGGTAAATCATTTTAAAGAGTGCACAACTTTCCACTCAAAAATCCAAATATTTGCCAACAATGAAACTGAGAGTCATGATAACCCTGACGAACTTGAAGGCAATCAACCTTATGACCTTGACGACGAACAAATGTCAGCAGAATTTAATAGATTCGTTAATCTATACAAAACTAAATCAATCTGTTTGTTGTCGTTCTCGTATAAAACGCCAACTTACCAAACAAGACGTTAATCGCGTTCGGTACGTGTTGAAATAAAATTAAACCTTTTCTAAACTAACAATTCACAATTTATTATATTAAATGGATGACGGATACAAGATATCTAAGAATTAAGCAGTGAACTTGCTTCTTAGAAGGTTTTACCTTAACTTAACTTAAAAATAAACGAACACTAGTACATTGATACAATTACGATAGAGAGAGTGGGAGCTCCCCCAATCATAACAATATTTTAATTACAGGGCGGTAACAAATCGGAAATTTCACCCTTAAGAGGCAATTCAATATTTCGGTAAATATCACGCCCTGAAATACCGATAATCCGTACCGGTTCAGCTTGAGATGCTTGGGTTTTCCCCATCCTTTATAAAAGTTATTATATCTTTATAATTCCTAAATTACAAATAAAAGATTATAGAGGTGAGGAAGCCGTACCAGCTAAATAAACTATATAGCAGGGTTTAGAAATATAACAAATAATCTCATAAACCTATTCTAATACTCAATACAAAACATGCAAATATTGTGTTTAGTAAAGCTTAAAAGCTTTATTGAATAGATGCAATTTAACCGTGGCTATATAATTTTAAAGATTTAAATAGTTCAAGAAACCTTTGGGAAAAAACCCTTAAACATCTGGCAAATATAAAGAAAACATACAGTTCGAATGAATGGAAGCTAATTATAATAATTTGGTACGAAACATCCTCCCCCCAGTTGAGGGTATCACTCTCAACTTATAAAAAAAATGTGCATATTTATAAATGTAATGTTTAGGAAATTGAGAAATACAACTAATGTAAAAATAAAGTTTAACATTAACATTACGAATAAATGAAAATATACTCCTGGAACATTCACTACTATCATTGTGTACAACTATTACTGTCTTAAGTCTGTGTATAAAGTACACATAACAAAGTTAGTAAACAAGTGTTTGAGAAAAAACAAAACTGTCACACTCACTGTTTGTCCAGAGGTAATGGTGCCAAACTGCGCACATTACGATTAAAAGTTTTATCACCCATCTTGAGCTTAACCACTCTGACGATTCCATCGTCGCCTGGATACACCTGGATTATCCGTCCTAACGGCCATTGCAGTGGAGGTGCCTTGTCATCCTTGACTAAAACAACAGTTCCCACCTCGATGTTGTTATCTCCCTGGCCCCATTTGTGTTTAATATTGAGTTCGGTGATATATTCCCTGTACCACCTATCCCAGAATTCCCTTTTAATGCGAGAAATATACTGCCAGTTAGATAAACGATTAGGGGCTATGCTGCCATAGTTGGGCTCGGGTAAGCTCATAACAGACCTTCCAATAAGAAAATGACCGGGAGTTAATGGTATGGGATCATTAGGGTCACAGGAAATGTATGATATGGGACGGGAATTTAAAATTGCTTCAATTCTAGTAATAAACGTTTGAAATTCAACGAGGGTGAAAAGTTTTTCTCCAACACCCCGTCTCAAATGATGTTTAAATGACTTTACTCCTGCTTCCCACAGGCCGCCGAAATGTGGCGATTGTGGGGGCATAAAATGCCAAGTGATTCCTTCATTCGCTAAGTATCTTTGAATAGTTTTGCTGCTCGACTCAGAGTGAAGCACGGCATATAATTCTTTCAATTGACTGTTGGCCCCGACAAAATTGGTACCATTGTCTGAATAGAAACTAGTACACCTTCCCCGTCTATCAATGAACCTAGAGAGAGCAGCAAGAAAGGATTCCGTTGTCAAATCTTCTGCCACCTCTAAATGAATCGCCTTGGACCAAAGACATACAAATACCGCTACATAAATTTTTACCTTGCCCTTGTTACGGTGTCTTTTTTCCTTTACAAAGAATGGGCCACAGTAGTCTATTCCTGTATTACAAAACGCGTGTCCCGAATTTACTCGGCTATCAGGTAAATCACCCATTTTGGGTTGTGACAAAATTGGTTTACCTCTGAAGCAGATAATACATTTGAGAATCAGTCTGCGCACCTGAGCTCGGCCATCAATAATCCAGTATTGTCTTCTTAAAGCATATAAGGTGCTTTGAATACCAGCATGGAAGTTTCTTTGATGTTCCTCTAATATTAATAAGTCAGTTACATGATTCGATTTAGGCATTAATAGGGGATGTCTTTGAGAAGGAGGAATACTCGAACGTCTTAATCTACTCCCTACACGTAATAACCCGTCTTTGTCTAGGAACGGTGACAATGACAATATCTTACTTGTAGAATTGATCTCTTTTCCATCTTTCAACCGACGAATTTCTTCAACAAATGACGCCGCTTGCACCAATTTAATTATTAATAAGTTAGCATTTCTTAATTCGATAACTGTAAGAGGGCCTTTGTTTCTATTGCTAATTTTAAAACGCAAAGAATAAGCAACGAATCTTCGTAGTTTCCACATACTGGCAAACCTATGAAGTATATAATTATGCGCTTCAGTAAATAAACAAGTACTTCTACGCAATTCTGGTATTTCATTTAGATGTGTTATCGCGATTGTTGGCCAATATCTTTCTTCTAATATCAGCCAAGATGGACCTGCCGACCATTTATCGTTTTTTAGAAATTCTGAAGGTAGCTGTCCCCTAGAGATGTAATCTGCCGGATTATCTTCAGAACGTACATGGCGCCAATCGCCAGCGCTGGTGTTTGCTTGAATCTGAGAAATTCTATTTGCTACAAAGGTTTGAAGTAAATGGGGTGAAGTGTTTACCCAATGTAGAACGATGGTAGAATCCGACCAAAAGAATGTTTGATGGAATTTCATTTTAATTGATTGTTTAACGTTCATGTACAACTCTGCTAGTAAATGAGCAGCGCATAATTCAAGTCTGGGTACAGAGACCGATTTTAAGGGCGCTACTCGAGATTTCGAACATAACAACACTACACTCCTTTCGCCGCGCTTATTTACTGATCGTACGTAAATACAGGCCCCATATGCCTTGTTACTGGCATCACAAAATCCATGAAGTTGAATTTTGATGGAATCTGGTAGGATGTTATATCTAGTGAATTCTAATGTGTTGATAAGTTTCAGTTCTGCCGAAAACCTTCGCCATTCGCTATAAATATTCAATGGCACGGATTCATCCCAAGTGATTTTATCTTGCCATAATTGTTGTATTATCAGCTTGGCTCTGATGATGATCGGACTTAACAATCCCAGAGGATCAAAGATTTTAGCTGTTTTTGATAATATGCTCCTTTTCGTGATCCTTTCAGTGGCAGAAGCTTCAATGACTCCGTATTCGATGACATCTTTAGTAGCATTCCATTGTAGTCCCAGGGTTTTAACAATACCGCTCTCAATTGACACCTTTCGCTTGATGTCGTCATCTGGCAATCCATCCAATAGTTTAGGCTCGTTCGAAGCCCACTGCCGCATTTTCAAACCTCCCAGAGGAAGAAGTTTTTTCATGCCGTCGCGAATTTTGAGGGCTTCCGTAAGTACATCCGCTCCAGTTAAACAATCATCCACGTACATGTCATTCATAATGGCCTTAGCCGCTTCCGGAAATTTATATCCTTCATCCTGTACAAGTTGTTGCACAGAACGAACAGCTAAATATGATGAAGCAGTTATGCCGAAAACTACCGTGTTGAGCTGATAGGTTTTAATTAATCCATCACAATCGACCCATAATATCCGTTGAAATCTCCTGTCTTCTTGACGAACCCAAAATTGCAGATACATTTTTTGAATATCTCCTGTAAGAACGTAACGATAACTTCGAAAACGCAATAAAATGGCAAATAAATTATCTTGAATAGTAGGTCCTGTCATCAAGATATCATTGAGTGATAAGCCCGTTGTAGTCTTAGCTGACCCGTCAAAAACTATTCGCATTTTGGTAGTCGCACTAGTAGTTTTTGTAACTGCATGATGCGGTAAAAAGAAGCCTTCGAACTCCTCCTCGTTCGATTTTATTAATGACATGTATCCAGAATCGATATATTCTTGCATAACTGAGGAATATTGTTTGCCAAACTCAGGATCCCGTTTCATCCTCTTTATGATACCGTAAAGACGTTTTTCAGCTATTGACCTTGAGTCACCTAAAAAACGAGCATTTTCTTTGAAAGGCAACGCTACCGTATAACGTCCGTCCCTTCCGCGAGAACATGTACTCGAATAATGTTCTTCGCAATCCTGCTCTTCAGGCGATAAATATTTAACTTTCACGGTTTCTTCAAGTTCCCAAAATTTGCTAATGTCGAATTCTAAACTTGTCGCTTTACATTGAACAATTGAACTGATAGGCGTTTCTACTCGAGCGCTTCCTCCTAAAATCCACCCCAAAAGAGTTTTTTGCAATATAATATCTGGGTAATGAGGAAAAATTCCCCGAATCTGACCTACTTGAAATACGGCCAGTGTGGGTCCCGAACTTAATAGTAGGTCAATTTCAGCTGGCCTGTAATATTCAGGATCCGCTAATTTTATGCCGTGAGGTATCTTCAAATTAGTGGTATCAATTGTTTCAGGTGGTTGTAAGCCTCCAATATTATCCACTGTCAAAAATGATAACGTGCGGGAATAGCCGGTTATCCTGGATTTGAATTTTGCATATAACGCCAAATCCGTGGTAGTTCCCGCATTACCAATCGCACTTATATTTATGCAGCATTTTTTCGTCGGAAGTCCGAGGCGTTCCGCCAATCTGTTGGTCATGAAATTAGAGCTCGAACAGGTATCTAACAAGGCTCTGCATCTTACGGGTCGTCCATCTTTATCCATGACCTCCACCGTGGCAGTTGTCAATAAGTCTATAACAGGATCCTTCATAACAGACGATGTTGTCCTTAAAATATTTGTAGAGAAAGATGATCCGGAACCTGACTCTTCGGTTGCAGCCTGACGCGGTAGTTGGGTTGTAGAATCCTTTAAAATCTTCCAATCTTCGGACGTCAAATGAATGAGGATGTGATGTTTCTTTCCGCATGTGGAACAATTCCTTGCCTTACATTGTTGGGATTTGTGACCCGAACGTAAACACACTAAACAAAGTGAAGTCGTTCGTACAAATTTAACTCTTTCAGTAAGCGATTTTTTAAGAAATGTTTGGCATACATCGAGACCGTGTAGAGCTTCGCAGCATGGACACTTTGCCTGTACTCCTGTTACGAGGGTTGATCGACTATTTTTGATGTTGAATGTTGAGTTTTTTGACCTGTTTGACGAAAAATTACCGTTAATTTTAATTCGCGAACTAACACTTGGTTTTATAGCGGTCAAACGAATTGCTTCTTCACGCAAAAATGCAAATAACTCTTCATTGTTAGACATTTTTGAACCCTTCATACGTCGATTCCATTCTCTTGCAGTTTCAGGATGAAGCCTTTTCAAAATGGTGTGAACAATGGTGGTGTTCCACTGATTTACATTTTCACCCAAAGCCTTCATCGCCATAAGATTGGTTTCAATTCGGTTAATTAATTTTCGAATTTCTTCCGCCGTATTTTCAGCCATTACAGGAGTTTCTAACAATAAATCGTAATGACGGAGAATCAAAACATATTCATTGTCGTATGTTTCCTCCAGCAACCTCCATGCATCTTCGTAGTTCGTATCGGTAGACTCAAAAGCCTCGATGGTTCTGGCGGCCTCTCCCTTTAGTGTAGCATGTAAATAATCCAGTTTTGCTGAATTAGCTAAACCCTCGCGATTGTGTATATTAAAAAGAAACCAGTCCCTATACGATCGCCATTTCTCTAAAGACCCATCAAAAGTTTTTAGTTCAATTTGAGGAAGTCTTGAGAGTGCCAAGTGAGGATCAGACATAAATGACGAAGAAATTATTCCCGAATTGTTTGTCCCCGATTGAATCGGAGTTGATGAGTTATTATTTAGACCCTTTACCATTGCCAACATGCGTTGGTAATCGAACATGATTTTTTCTGCGACCTGATCATACTCGAGATCAGGTTGCAATAATTTCAACTGATCGTTGATATTCTTTAGCTTCACTATTGAATCGTTTATTTTGTCCACGCTATTCTTAACGAATGTCGAATCCACGAGTCCCCCACAATCCTTAATTAATGAAATAAACTCGGTGATTCTAACATTAATATGACCTCGTTCAATATTCAAACGCTTAATTTCGTTTTTATTTTGAGGCATTTTAAGCAATGAAATAATTTAGGAACAGAAAAGTTGGAAAATCCAAATATGAGCTTACCTTAGTATTACGGCTTCCTGTCCAGTTGCTGAAGATCGGACTGATAGCAGCAGCTTCTTTCTGTATTTGTTACTTCCAATAATATGCTTATCCCTTTAGAAAACGATGGGATCTCAACTGTCGTGATGTTGAACTTTTTTGTTACTCGTCGCACTATTACTCGTAACTTACAACTCACGCACTATGAAGTTAATCTTGCTTTATACCTTAATCATCCGGCTCGAAGGACCAAATTTGTTTGTTGTCGTTCTCGTATAAAACGCCAACTTACCAAACAAGACGTTAATCGCGTTCGGTACGTGTTGAAATAAAATTAAACTTTTTCTAAACTAACAATTCACAATTTATTATATTAAATGGATGACGGATACAAGATATCTAAGAATTAAGCAGTGAACTTGCTTCTTAGAAGGTTTTACCTTAACTTAACTTAAAAATAAACGAACACTAGTACATTGATACAATTACGATAGAGAGAGTGGGAGCTCCCCCAATCATAACAATATTTTAATTACAGGGCGGTAACAAATCGGAAATTTCACCCTTAAGAGGCAATTCAATATTTCGGTAAATATCACGCCCTGAAATACCGATAATCCGTACCGGTTCAGCTTGAGATGCTTGGGTTTTCCCCATCCTTTATAAAAGTTATTATATCTTTATAATTCCTAAATTACAAATAAAAGATTATAGAGGTGAGGAAGCCGTACCAGCTAAATAAACTATATAGCAGGGTTTAGAAATATAGCAAATAATCTCATAAACCTATTCTAATACTCAATACAAAACATGCAAATATTGTGTTTAGTAAAGCTTAAAAGCTTTATTGAATAGATGCAATTTAACCGTGGCTATATAATTTTAAAGATTTAAATAGTTCAAGAAACCTTTGGGAAAAAACCCTTAAACATCTGGCAAATATAAAGAAAACATACAGTTCGAATGAATGGAAGCTAATTATAATAATTTGGTACGAAACACAATCATTGATTATTCAAAAATCGATTTCTCAAACACTCAGTTACTAGACAGATCCCATAAAAATATAGTTACCTTTTTCTGGCAAAACAAACTCAACGAACTTCACGACAAAATTATCGATGATATTTTTGAAGAAAATCCTCAATTCAACACCGAAACCTTAAACACACTTGCAAGTAAAACTGTCAAAAATAGGAAATATATGATCATACCGTTACCCTTCGACCCCGAGAAGGCTGTTTCTAATCTTTTCTACTTTCTATATAAAAACCAAAATGAATTTATCAACTCATGTAAAACCTGTAAAAAGTAAAATTTTGTAGAAAAAACTTATCCACCCCTTTTGTAACAGAAACCCCGAAAACGCCCTTTAAAAAGATAAACATAGATATGTATACCTTACGAAAAACTATGTACTAACAATCAGAGATGAACTGACCAAATTCACCCAAGCCTACCCCATAAATGACAAAACGGCTTCAACAGTTGTAAACACACTACTAGTTTTTTTTCAAGACTATGGAACCCCTCTTCGTATCCACTGTGATTACGGTAAAGAATTCGACAACAACCTAATGAAACTCCTATGTGAATTATACGATATCAAATTAACTTCTTCTAGTGTACAACACCCCGGATCAAATGGTTCACTCGAAAGATTTCACGCAACTCTAGCCGAAATGATAAGAGCAAACAACGCCGAAAATCCTACCGAACACCCTTTCAATGTTTTGCCCTATGCCATAATCTGTTATAACAATACTAAAAATAAAACACATGGATTCACGCCTTATGAGCTTATATTTGGACATACCTCGAGTAGACCCCCGAGACCTTATATAACCAAGAAAAATTGATTTCTAAATACGTTCGAGATCTTAACAATAAATGGAATATTTCTACAAACTCGCACGTTCAAAAACGGACAGACAGAAAGAAAAATCTAAAGAACGATACGTCCAACACGCATCAGACAAAATCCCTGACTATAAAGTACGAGATAAGGTATACGTTAAAGAAGGTTAAATAAAAAATAAATCAGAAAACAAATTTAGTGGACCATTCGAAATTACTGCAGAAATTAAAAATCCTGCAACTGTCATAAACCTACAAAAAAATCAAATAAGCAGAATAAATTTCGATCGACTAAAACCTTATATTGAATAAGATTATTTCTTTTCAGATTCTTGGTACTAATCCCGCTAGTCACTTCCCAATATACACTGACACCTATCAATAATACCATAGGAATCTTTTTTCATGAAGAAGGTTATCTGAAAATATCCAACCACAAATGGACCCTTCTCCTATATAAAGACATGTATCCTTTTTCAAAAGCAATAGATCATAACGAGAGAATTCTAGACGATATTAGAAACCTTGGATGACAATACCCCTCGAATGACATCGTTCAAATCGGTATCTCAAACACATGTAACTTTTAAAACAAATAGCAAATTCTGTAGATTTAAAATATAAAGAAATCTTCGCTGAAACAAATCCTTATTTATCAAACAGAAAGAAACGCGGATTAATTAACGGCTTGGGATCAATATTTAAATCAATCTCAGGTAATTTAGATGCTTCTGATGATGAATATTTCAATGAATGCATTGATAAACTATCTCATGACGAACATCAAATAGAAGACTTATTAAAGAACCAAATATATGTCACAACCTCTGTAATCAAAAATTTCAGCTCAACAATTCAACAACTCCAAGTTGATGAGCAGACCTTCAACCAAGACATAGAGGAACGGAAAAAAATCAATCATGTCCCTCTCAGACGATCTTGCTTATTACGAAGCCCAAGTTAAAATCTTAGACATGTGTGAATCACTCATAGAAAGCTATAAATTTGTAGAAAACACCCTTAATGATATATTGAACGCAATTGCTTTCGCACGATTAAAAATACTTCACAGTTCAATAATTACCCCTGCTGATCTACTTGAATCTTTACAAACAATCTCACAATCATTACAGAAAAATAATTTGCCTTTGCCAATATATAGTTCCAGTATTGCTCAATATGTCAATATTGTTGAACTAGAGGCCTTTCAGATAGATAATAAAATTGTATTTGTATTGAAAATTCCACTTGTGAATCCTGAAAGCTATCCCTCTACCGTCCTTATCCCATCCCTATACCAGATGAAAGAACAAAGTTGTTTCATATTCTTCCAAATACAAAAATGTACATCGCGAGAAACAATGATTCACTGCTCTACAAATATTTTCAAAATATGGAAACTTGCAAGCCTCTAAGCAAACGACAACAGATTTGTTCAGACACATATCCATATCCCATCGACAGTGACTCGATTTGTGAGGCACAACTCCTTAAGCAGCAGACGTTCCTGCCAAGAACTTGCCAAACAACCCTACTACTAGCCCAAGGATACAATATCCAACAAATTGAAACCAACCACTGGCTCATCACAGTTTCAGAAACGTTACCAGTTACCATAAAATGTTCAAGCAAAGATATCACCACGAAACTAATAAATCGAAATTCCTTGCTGACGCTACAACCATATTGCAACGCCTTCGTTGGAAGAACCCAACTTCATACAAGAAAATTGATAGATACCTATCAAAACGTGACACACCGAAGTCACCCAGTGTTGTGAACAAATTCCCTCCGAAAACTACATCCCAAATTTGAAACCGCTGAAACTGAATAAACTTGATGTAGAAGACCTGAACATCGCCCAACACAAATTGAACGAATACTCCGAACAATTGGACAAAATCATCAATCAGCCCTTCGTAGAAAAGCACATGTCATGGTTCACCATTACAACAATTGTGTTAATAATATTATTAATTTTGTTTTTAATCTTTTATAAATTTAAAAGAAGAAGATCTTCAAGAGTAATGGCCATCACAGCCACAGATGATGATGATCCACCCTCACCCCCGAGAACTTTCAACCGCAATTTCTACAGAAATTGGAACCGAATACTTGTACGTCGACACCCAAACATCCATCTTGGAGAACCTGTCGAAGAAGAAGTAGAACTTAAAGACTCATTTTAAAAGTTGACGACATAACCTCAACTTTTTGAAAAAAAGGGAAGTTGTTATATCAAATAATAACAATAAACCATTGTGTGAAACACGTGCATTTCCAATAATTCAGCATCCTATAGTAACAATGAACCATTGTATGAAACATTGTATGTATAAACAATTACTTATTCATAAATCACACGTGTATTCCTAATAATTCAGTATCCTATGTAAGTGACACTTGCAGTCAATCATTATGAATAACAAAAGAAACTGCAAATGCCACATAATTGACCAACATTATAAAAGATCAAATTTGTAGATCAAACATTATTCTAATTTCATTCCAGTTAGAGTCAACATCATAAGTCTTAAGTTTATTGTAAGTGTTAATTTCTTTTAATAAATAGATTTTTTTTTAAAGTTATTTTTGAAACCAATGATATAACATGTATTTTCTAAATATGGTTTATTCTAATAAAAAAACTTTCACCAAAATTTTTATGTCTACAAAATTATTTGTCACTGTACAGGTTTCCAAGCTAGTTTTTTTCATTCCGTCTCTTTCATGCCAGACATTTTATTAACTCCTTAACATTCTGCAAGGGAATTATTATAATAACTATCATTGCTGGTTTTGTAAGCGTTATAGAAAGAGTTCCTTAGTTTACTCATTTAATGTATGAACATCCAAATTTTAGGCAATTTGTAAAGTTTTTCAGAATTATTAAAAGCCCAGCGAATTACTTACGTTTGTGTTTGGTATCAAAAAACTACCTGAGTTGTGTAGCAATACAAGCTAGAGAGAGATATATTCTTGGTTAGGCAATACACATCCCTCTCACCTGTCTTGGCGATAATGTGCCGACAGGCTGCTCAGTTAGTACCCGGTGGGCGTAAATTCTTTGTTCAATTGGCAGAAGAGAAGTCGATGACTGGGTAACTTTATGCCCACTTTCGGCCCCAAAACTCTCTTTGTTTATCTACTTATTCCGGCACCCATTTACAATTTATCTCGAACACCTGCAGTGTACTAAACAGAAACCGAATACTCAATAAATCCTTACGCCGGCTACGCGTTTTATACAGTTTTTCTCAAAAGTTCTAGATCAAATATCCGCTGAAATATTTCCTTTATGGATTTTCGAATTCACGAGAACTTTAACAGGACTAATCGCCTCGAGGCGTTTAGACAAACATTTTCCTGGATTTCACAAAATATTGGATGAATGCCGATTCCACGAAATATCAGATGAATTCACGTCATACTATAATTGTTAATTTCTGAGTACGAAACATAAAATAATAAATTATCGCATCACAATTTTTCGCTAGAATCGATTCACTCAGTTTATATGATTCAAAACCCACCAATATATTTCGACAACATTGTTGTAATAAAAACTATTAAAAGTCAAAATTAGATTTAAATTTACAAATTTATTACAGTACAAATAATATACAATGTATAGCAAACACCACGAAGACATCATAGTATATTTACACTGTTGCAACTGCAAAATGATATACTTACTTATAACTATAGAGATACTCTAAATAGCATGCCGGTAAAACAAACCAATGAAATTTAAAAATAGCTAAGACAAGTAATCAAAAATCAAAGTGTAGTAGAGGCAATTTGTCGAATTAAATATAAAAATATATCACATATGTTAGACAGGAAAAATAGTTGACCAATCCGTAGCCTTTTCTCTCAGTTAATCATTTGAGAGAGTTTTTCCATAACTAGTGTTATCCAAAGAAAGTGTATGAATTAGATGTTGCGGTTTATCGACAACACAAGGGTCCATGCTACCAGAATTTCCAAAAATGTCCAAAGCATCACATACAGAAACCACCCAGTGGACATTCCTTTCAACTGCTGCAACGGCATCCCAGCCGTCAATGAGATGCCAAACCTAACACCCCTACAATTACAAGAATTAGATGTACGAGACCTAGTTGTTGCCAACCATAAGCTCTCCGAATATTCTATGGAACTGGAAAAGCTGATGGAACAACCACTGTTTCGTCTTCATTGTTTATTTCGCGAATATTTATTTAGTTTTTGGGGGTTATATAAATTGGATACTCAAGTGCATTAGACTGAATGTATTATTTGTTTATTTACTGGAATTAGGTTTTGATATCCTTAAATTCCTTTTATTTTCCTTCCTTTCCTGTACTATATGTTGGAAAATATTTCGTCGTTGAATGTGTCAACGGCGACCTTCGCTTCGACTCTCATGCCGAACAGTTCGAACTATAACAGTTACGGTCTGTGACGTTGTGTGCACATTTTATGGACGAAACTACATACTGGATCTACACATAGTATTTACATACACCCTTTTACCTTTCCGGTAAGTCGGCCTAATTTATCTTAATAATTGTAAATTGTACCGTTACATATTTATGCCTTGGAAACATTCTGTGCACTATAAGATTTTCACTTCTCCAAAATTGTATAACTTGAATCAACACCTCATTTAAAAATTACAGTCTACTTAATTACATATGCATAAATGGCGCTAAATGCAACATTTTTTTGGTCCTCGCAAGCCAAGGATATGCTACTTTCATTATATAATTGATTGCAGTACTTCAAATACCACATTTTTTGGTCCTTTCGACCAAGGATGTTTTATTGTATAATAATTGATTTAGATTTTATCATTAATTTTCATCTTATTTTACTATATTGTTACGAAATTTACCAAAGCCAACCCTGTTTCATTTCAGTACGACACCGATCGCTTTTAAGATAAAATTTTTTTCTCGGAATGGCTCTGCAGCTGTAGGATTGATGACTGATTTTACGAGAGTTTTCGATGCTGGTTTTAAAAAGGAAGCAGCCCACGATCGCAAGTTAGTTAGTGTAAATAAAAGTTCTAGACAAGTGAAAGTGAATATTAGTTTTATAATTTTAAATTGAACCCACGGACTATATAACAAATTTGGCGATCAGAGGTGCAGGATTGAGTGCAGTTAAAATCGTAATTTGATTTATGGAAACTCGTAGCATGGAAAAAATGGACGAAACTACCAAAAAATCAAGCAGGTTACGGAGGGATTAGACGAAAAATAGCCCAGATTCTAGAAAAACTTGACATGAAGGAGAAACAAAATCAAGAAGATAACAAAGGTTAATAAAATCTTTTGATGAAAAACGTAAAATAGAATTAGAAACTCTTGTCACTACGATGGAAGAAAAACAACATAATTTAATTGAAGGATTATTCTCGAAATTTGAGCAAAAACAAGATCACATTGAATTAAAAGGACAAAATGAATTTAAATTATTAGAGGAACAGAGACAAAATGATTTTAAAGTAACTGAAAAAAAAAGACAGCTGCAATTTGAACAATTAATGCAAATTGTGTCGTAAGTTAATGAAAGATTGCAAATAGTTGAATCTCCGACATAAAAGAAATAAACGACGTAATAAAAATCCTAAAATGTAATGTGGAGACTCTTGAAATCAAAGTAGATGACATCGATTCCATCCAGAGCCAGGTGAAATTTGAAATCAGTTCCATTAAAAACACGGTACAAAGTGAAGTAAGTGAAGTACAAGATAAAATCAGTGCCATCCAAAACAAAGTAGAAAAGGAAATCAAAAAAATGCAACAGCGAGGGAAATACCAGAACGCCATGAGTACCAAAGGTTCCGTTAGCAAACCACCCACATTTGATGGCAGCTCATCTTGGCCCATGTATAAACGGCAATTTGAGGCCGTACAGCTAATGGATGGAATAATCAAGAAAAGTCTACTTCTCTGGTAATTTCGTTAAGAGGTCCGGCCCTAGAACTCCTCCAAAGCATTCCAGTCGATGAACAAGGCAATTTCGACAAGATCAACGCCATTCTGGACAAACGATGCGACAATCAATCCTTGTGCCAGGTATACCAAGTCCTACACAGACCTGCCAGAGGAAACGAAAGACCAGTTAGCCACACAGAGTTTCATAAACGGCATCAGAGATGTGGAATTACAAAGAAATTTAAGACTGAGTGGCATCAAGAAGAGTAATGAAGCTCTACTTCGGGCTTTGGAAGTAGAGGCTGTCATGAACATGTCCAAGCCGAGGATCCGAGCAGTTTCCTTCAACCAGAAAGAGTCAGAGTCACCATTTCAAGCGCTGCTGGCTGGTCTGAAAAAAATATTAGAGCGGTCACAAAGAACTAGCACCAGAGGAGCATGTTACCGCTGCGGACGGACAAGACACTTCCAACGTGACTGCCGAGTAAGGCTAGCGGAAAGATCACCAACCAGGGGTAGCCAACAAACCGACCTTACCAACCAGGGAAACTCCAACCAGTCATCATACGGGGGGCGAATGCTGACTCATCCTCCACCAGCCCCCAGGACAGTATCCATCCGGGGATTTTGTCGAGATAGCGGCAGCCTAGTCATCAGAGGCACCATCAATGTGCGAGCAGTTACCATCACCATCGATACCGACGCCGCTGTGGCCATTGCCAAATCCGGGGTTTTGAGAGCATCAGAAATTCGGCCAGTTACCAATAACATCAAGCTCAGAACAGTCACCGGCGAGTCCATGTCAATACAGGTTGAGGCAGATGGTAGCGAATATTGAGGACGATTTTATACTGGGTACGGACCTAATTAGCCAGCATGGATTTATGTTTGACCCGAGATGTGATGTTCTTCGGTTCTTAAATGAGGAATTTGTATTGACACGGCCCGTCAACAGCTCAGCGACCTCCATAAAAATTGTAGCAAAATCCTCAGTCAGAATTCCCGGTCAAACGGAACAGATTATTCGTGGGCAGCTAGAAAGCAATCCTGGGAGCTGCGTTGGATTGGTGGAGCCCGTACACTCAGCTCATGACTACTTAGTTGGACGGGCTATAGTTAAAACCGGACAAGAAATACCAATTAGAGTCCTTAATTTGTCCAACAACGACATCAGAATTGCCAATGGTCAAGAAATAGCGTGTTTCGAGCCAGTGGAGACCATCATCAATTGCGAAGAAGAGACCAGACATCGGTGAAGGAGACAGGGCCCAGTAAAAAGTCCCTACAACAGTTTGCTGACCATTTGACACACCTTACACCAGGGGATCAGAAGAAAGCCAAGCAATTTATCACAAAACACTGGAAAAATTTCAACAGTCAAGATGGGACCAGCGGTCGCACTAACATCATTCAGCACCGAATAGATACCGGAAAGGCTCAACCCATCAGAATATCGCCTAGACGTCTACCATTGGGGCAACAACAGGCAGTAGAGGAAAACGTCGAGTCCATGTTACAAAATGAAGTTATTGAGCCATCCATCAGCCCATGGTCCGCTCCCGTCGAGCTTGTTAAAAAAAAAGGATGGAACCACCCGATTTTGCGTGGATTACAGAAAGCTGAATGACGTCACTAAGAAAGACAGCTATCCACTGCCCCGAATTGATGACACTCTGATCACACTAGCAGGCTCCCGTTGGTTCTCCACATTAGACCTAAAGAGTGGATATTGGCAGGTTGGTCTTCACGAAAACCACAGAGAGAAGAGAGCGTTCTCCACCAGTAAAGGGCTATTTCAGTTCACGGTCATGCCCTTTGGGTTATGTAATGCACCTGCTACATTTGAGAGGCTGATGGAGTATGTACTGAGCGGGTTAACATGGAGGACGTGCTTAGTAAACCTCGACGATATTCTAGTCATGGGTCAGACATTCGACGACCATCTGAAGAACCTGGACGAAGTATTCTCCAGAATTAATAACGCCAACCTCAGATTTAACCCGAAGAAGTGTTCCTTGTTCCAAAAAGAAGTAGAGTTTTTGGGCCACGTCGTTTCCGAGTCAGGAATCTGCACCAACCAGGACAAGATAGAAGCCATCCGTGATTGGCCAGTCCCAAGAGACAAGCAAGAACTCCGAAGCTTCTTAGGCCTCTGTTACTACTACAGGCGATTTGTTGAGGGATTTGCCACCATTGCCGCGCATCTACATCGGCAGACCACTGAGAAAGAGACCTTCCGTTGGAATCAGGATTGCGAAACATCATTCAGACGACTGAAGGCAGCACTATGTTCCAGCCCAATCCTAGCCTTTCCTACACAGACGGCAAGTTCATTTTAGACACCGACGCCAGCAACACAGGTTTGGGGGCCGTCCTATCCCAGGTGCAAGATAGTGAAGAGAGGGTGATCGAGTACTACAGCCGTGGATTCTCGAAACCGGAAAGAAATAATTGCGTCACCAGAAAAGAACTTCCTGCAATAATAAGGGCTGTAGACCATTTCCACAAATACCTCTATGGTCGTCATTTCTTAATCCGAACAGATCATGCCGCCCTCAAATGGCTGCTGGACATGAAGACACCGGAAGGACAACTGGCCAGGTGGATGGAGAAATTACAGCAATACGATTTCAAGGTGGAATACCGTGCCGACCGTTTGCACACTAATGCCGATGCCCTATCCAGAAGACCCTGTAGAGCAGAATGCAGACATTGTCTGAAAACGGAACAGCGAGAGGATATCTCCATCAGGCAGATCCGAGTGCAGGTCAATGAAGACTGGACAAGGAACAGTGCATCCAGGACCAAATGACAGATTCAGATTCAGACATCGAACCAATCTTGTCACTCAAAACGGAAGGGGCACCCAGGCCACGATGGGACGAGGTAGCTAGATACTCCGGCGTGCTGAAATCGTTATGGGCTCAATGGGACTCTCTAAGAGTAGACAATGGAATGCTCAAGCGAATTTGGGAAAGCGCTGATGGACGAGAAACCAAGTCCCAACTGGTAGTTCCAAAGAAAAAGGTACCAGCCATCCTGTCTGAAGTACATGATGGGATTACCTGAGGCCACCTGAGCATGAATAAAACCCTAGACAAAGCTCGCCAGCGGTACTACTGGGTGAATTACTTCGAAGACGTCAGAGCTTGGTGCCGCAAATGTGCCATCTGTGCAGCCAGTAAGGGCCCGAAGACCCGGACCAAGGGCAGAATGCAGCAGTACAATGTAGGCGTCCCATTTGAGAGAATTGCCATCGATGTAGCCGATCCGTTTCCCGAGTCTGAGAGGGGAACAAATACATTCAGGTCGCAATGGATTACTTCAGCAAATGGCCTGAGGCATATGCGATACCCAACCAAGAGGCAACCACGGTAGAGACGGTGCTAGAGGAACTATTCAGCAGGTTTGGCGTCCCGATGTAATTACATTCAGACCAGGGGCGTAACTTCGAATAGAATGTATTCCAGAAGGTCTGCATGATGTTGGGGATCAGGAAAACGAGAACAACACCATTACACCCACAGTCAGACGGAATGGTGGAAAGATTCAACAGGACCTTGGAACAACACCTATCCAAGGTCGTCAGCAATAACCAGCGTGATTGGGATGAGCATATTCCCCTATTCCTGTTGGCATATCGCTCTGCCGTACATAATAGTACAGGCCTGACCCCAGCCAGGGTCCTATTCGGAAAGGAGCTACGATTACCCTGCGATTTGGCTTTTGGCTCTCCCGAAGAACCTTCCCAAGACATCGAAGATTATGCCGACCAGCTCCGACATGCTGGCAATACACGAATTAGCCCGAACGCAGATTTTGGCCACCAGTGACCGGATGAAGACGCGATACGACCTCAAGGCCAATTCAGTCGGGTTCCAGGATAGGGACAAAGTCTGGCTGTACAACCCCCAACGGAGCAAGGGTAAATCCCCAAAGCTTACACCCCCCTGGGATGGTCCATACGAAGTGGTCAAGAGGCTTAACGACGTCGTCTACCGGATTCGTCGAAACCCCAAGGCTAAGTTGAAGGTTGTCCATTTAGATTGACTTGCTCCCTACCATGAAAAGGATGTTTCTGATCGGGACGATCAGAATTAAAGGGGGAGGGGGCAGTGTTACGAGATTTACCAAAACCGACTGTTTCATTTCAGTAGGACTCCAATCGCTTCTATGATAAAAAATGTTCTCGAAATGGCTCGGCAGCTGTAGGATTGATGACTGATTTTACGAGAATTTTCGATGCTGATTTTAAAAAGGAAGCAACCCACGATCGCAAGTTAGTTAGTGGAGCGAAGAGCTTAAATGTAAAATTGTTGTTATGATATTTCAATCAGCTGTTGTATTTATTCGATGTAAATAAAAGTTCTAGAAAGTGAAAGTGAATATTAGTTTTGTAATTTTAAATTGAACACACGGACTTTATAACAATATAAATAATTTGTCGAGCTATTGATAATTGATTTATAAAGCCACAAATTATCCTATAAAATTAAAAGTTTATAAAGGTGTTTCCAGCGTGAGCGAAAACATTCCGTTTTTTTGCACTGTGTAACAATTTATATATTTACGAATATTATAATTGAGCTGATATAAGGGTTTTGTTTACTTAATAACTTTTTATAATCTACACTTTGTTGTCGTGGAACGAAGACGAAACTTTTTCTTACCGACATTTTTGTTGTTTGGTGTCTTTTTACCTTGTTTTTTGGAAGATATATTTACGAATTTGAAACTCGAATTCGTTTCGATTTGAATGAAATACTTTAACTATACGTTATAATGGCCGATATAATAAATTAAAAAGTTTGTACGCTTTACAAAATTTAGAAATTAATAAACTTGATTCAATTGAAGAGATTGCAGATACATTTATACGAGGAGAATTTGATTCATCTAATTTTATCGTAGCTTGTAATTTAAATAATATAGAAAAGGAATTCGATAAGCATCATCTACAAATTATAAATACAATTGCCGTTAAAGATGATGCAGATTGAAATGCAGAAGAAATAATTAGAAGGAAAGTTATATTATGTTTCAATAAAATTGAATCTTTATACTACAATCGGGTAGAATTACCTAATGAAAATAAAAATACATTTTCTTCATCTAATGTAAAAGCGAATTTGCCGAAACTTAACCTTAAATGTTTCTCTGGTGAAAATATAAGTGAGTTTATCTAGCGTTGTAAATACTACTACAATTTTATTGTCTACTGTTTTACTTCAATTCTGTGATAAATACGATAACCTTTTAACTTGCAGAGCATTGATAGATTCAGGCTCACAAGTTAATTTTATACGAAAATCTTGTGCAAATAAATTATCTTTAAACAAGCATCATATATTCACGTCCATACAAGGATTAGATACGATGCGAACTTTTGCTAAATATACGATACAATGTGAGTAGATAAACAAAGCGGTTTCTGGAGCGGAAGTGGGCATAAAGGTAACCAGTCATCGAGTTCTCGCCGGGAGCTGCTGCCGAGCTGTTGGTAGTTGTTGTTTGGATAAGAAGAAGACATTGGGAAGAAGAAGAAGACATTGGGGGTGGTCGTAGGGGTGCGCGAAAGACATTTGGGTGTGTCGCAGAGGTGCGCGCCATCTGTTGTTAATAAATGAAAGCCATTGTATTGTGGGTTGCGTGCGTTGCAGAGGTGCGCGCCATCTGTTGTTAATAATTGAAAACCATTGTATTGTGGGTTGCAGGGTGCACGTCATCTGTTGTTGGTTGTGGTGGTTACAGAGCTAAATACTTGGCCGGGTATCGAACGCGGCTTGCCTGATTACAAAGTCAGGTACCCAGCGAGCTGCGCTAATGCGGTTAATCGAGAAATGTTTATTTAAAAAGGTATAGTACATGATCGTTGCGCGGGCGCGTGTTTTTGGGCGTTGTTCGGTTAGATATTTGGGGGCTGGATGGGAGGGATATGGTATTTTGTTGTCTGTAAAAAAAATGTAAAATCTTTTGCTAACGCCGGCATGCGCGAGAACGTCCGGTGTCTATTGAGTAGTTGTCTGAGTTTCATAAATTTCGATGTAGTGTTAAGGGAGAAAAATGCGAAAACGTTAATTTTCATTGAATAAAATTTAATAGTTTGTGAAATTTCCATCCGCCCGGCTATGAACAAGAGTCATTAGCATTGGTATCCCATCAAGGTCACCCGGCTGGATTCAGAATTTTTACGAGTACAGACTTGTTTTTGCAAAGATCAAGGTGCTGGATATGGGGTTAAGAGACTGCGATCATAGTCAAGGTTATGTATGAATAATGTGTGTATTGTTTGGTAATGTATGTGTAATTAAAAATACACGTGTAATTGTTGAGATAATTATTATTCAGTTAAAGATTTGTACCAGAGCGTCCGCCATAATATACGCGACACCTCCACATTTGGTCGCCTATGAACAAGGGTCATCAGCATTGGTATCCCATCAAGGTCAGCCGGCTGGATTTACGATTTTTGCAAGTAATCGCTTGTAAACGGTTGACGGCACTGTTGGAATCGCGTTTCGCGATTTTTACGAGTACAGACTTGTTTTTGCAAAGATCAAGGTGCTGGGTATGGGGTCAAGAGACTGCGATCATTTTGAAGGTCAACTAGTCGGATTCCGGCCAGCCATTTGATTTTTTGCAATTTCAGATGGATTGTTGAAATTAGAGGGAACAAATAAACGAGAGCATTAGAAAGATAATGTTTTATTAAAATTATAAAAAATTTCGTACAATTTTTTTAAATCTATTCGGGCTACTATATTAAGAGGAATTATTATGTGAGAATTATTGCTTTTATTTTTGTGAATAAATAAATGGTTTTCTCCGTCCTCTGCCCATATGGTGACCCGTAAATTGTTTAGTATATAGGCTATACCGTTTCTGGAACAAAATCGATAAAAAATACATGTAATTTCCCATAAGAGATTCTGTGGTGGTTAGAAAGAAAAAAAAGCTGTGGTAGGGTTTTGAGCCCGGGACTCTCGCATGGGAGTGATCGTTCCGAACATCTAAGCTTTATGGTTATTAATATAAGAGTTTCTTCGTGAGAATAGGCATCTGAGTGTTGAAGGTAAATTTTTAATATTTTGAAATTCAATCAATAGAGTATGCTATTAGGTTGTATGTAAGCTTGACATGTGTAGTGATGTTGGCAAAGGTCGGACTGGCTCGTGTCCGGTGCAAGGTTTGTCGCAGGGGTGTATCACATACAGTGGCGAAACACATCTTAAGAACATATTCAATGGGATGAACGAAACGTATTTTGAACAACGAAATAAATTTATCGGTCATATGCGCGTTCGAGTCTCTGCTTTCGTCGGATAAACCAGGGCCACGAGGACGCCTAGTCCGAGCGTTAGATCTCTTAATATAGATAATTCAGCAATTTTAAACAAAAAAATGTTCCGAAAATGCATCGTAAATAATTAATAGGTTCCCAAATAATTGGTAATTAGCATTTCATTACAAATAATAAAATAATTCAGATTCAACGAAGGCAATAACAAAAGATAAACGAAACCGCAACTGCATGATGGTGAACTGATAAACAAGCGAAACTCGAGCACTGGTTGAAAGTGCAGTGGTTTGTTGATTGTAAACAAGGAAATCGTTAATTATAAAAGTAGATGCGGTTTTCATTGAACAGATAATGGTAGCTAATAATGTAAAAAATAAATATGTAAATGAGGAATAATAATTGCGACTTGAATCGTTGGATTTTATATCGAATGGTGGGTAATTCAGAAAGAATACCGTTGGAGAAATGGGTGGAACCACTACAAATGTTGAAAATGACTGGTACGGGAACGTTGCGAATGAGTAAAAACGGCACAAAAGCTAGAAATGACACGTAGAAACGACTGGGGCAGTACAAACGGCTGGTAGAATGGTCGGAGCCGCTACAAAAGCTAGAAACGTCCCGTAGAAACGACTGGTACAGTAGAAACGGCTGGTAGAATGGTTGGAGCCGCTACAAAAGCTAGAAACGTCCCGTAGAAACGACTGGGACAGTAGAAACGGCTGGTAGAATGGTCGGAGCCGCTACAAAAGCTAGAAACGTCCCGTAGAAACGGCTGGGACAGTAGAAATCGCTGCTGGAAATGGTTTGAGCCACTACAAAAGCTAGAAACGGTTGAAGTAAGGGCGTTGCAAAGGGTAGAAATGTTTGAAATCGTTACAAAGGCAAGGTCATAGAAACGACAGGAACCGTAGAAGTGACTGGTGAGGTTAAACAAAGTAACTACAAATGCTAGAAACTGTTGCTACATATGGTTTGAAACAAATCCGTTGCAAAAAGTAGAGACAGGAATGTTGGAAATGGGATAGTGGGAATAAATATATAACTTTTTGTAAGCCAGAGGTAGGAACAAACAAATCTTTTCTAAGACAGGTACTCAAAGCGTATTCACTGGTACATAGAAACTTTTTTCTAGGTGCACAAAAATTTAGCCATCAAAAAGAAAACATCAGTCGTTTGCTACAACAAACAAATGTTTCTATCACATTTAACTTTTATTGCAAATGGGATAGTGGGAATAAATATATAACTTTTTGTAAGCCAGAGGTAGGAACAAACAAATCTTTTCTAAAACAGGTACTCAAAGCGTATTCACTGGTACATAGAAACTTTTTTCTAGGTGCACAAAAATTTAACCATCAAAAAGAAAACATCAGTCCTTTGCTACAACAAACAAATGTTTCTATCACGTATAACTTTTTCTAAGACAGACGTCAGTACAAACAAATGTTTTCTAGGTACACAAAATGTATATTTCTCCCAACGAATTGTTGATATGAGAGTAAAATGAACAAAGTATTTGAAAAATTTCACAGGTGTTTTACCTATATGTCTCTAACAGGACCTTATAAACGCTAGAAAACTGCCACAAATAGTAGAATCGTTATAACAGAAGCAAGAATGATTGAAATGATTGGTACAGGAACGCTACAAATGTTAGAAAAGATATGAATGCTAAGAACAATCCCAGCGCAAATAACTGCGATAGACTGCTGTATTTAATTAGTATCCGCAATAAGGATGATGTCACTATATCGTAAGATGTATATGAAGCAACAAGATGTCCAACTGCCTATCGAAAATTTCGACTTTGTTGAAGAATCGTTGTCATCAGCAAGTCGACACGGACAATTGTTACTAAATTCCCTACGAGCAGCATTCTGCGGACCTAGTGGTTGCGGAAAGTTTCAAATTCGGAATGGTTGAAGTCTAGTAGTTAGGTTCTGGCAGGTCGTAAATTTCACTTGAAACGCATTATTTCTAAACATAAATGTCGTAGAAATTAACACTGATATATTACAATATTTTGTTTGAAAATGAATTCTTAAAATAATATTGATTGTTGTACTATTTTTTATCGATTTAAGTGCTTCAACAGCGTCTTAATATTATAATATTATTAGTATTCTCTTTTATAACGAACCAAAGCAGATAGAAGGAACTAGTGTAATTTTTCAGAGTTCTAAGGAAATATGGCAATGTTGCTCCATCACTTTAATCATATGACTAAAATGACGCATTTCCGAGATCTAGGGAAATATGGAAATCTGGCAATCATGGCCCATCTTAGCGGGCCTTCCGGTCATGACGTCATAAGCTGAACTCTCATTGGCTGGTTTATTAGCAGACCACCTGCTAACCATCAGTTTGTTTATCTTATATGCTTATAAAGAATAGATATGTCCTGATTTCAAAGTTTCCAAAGGAGGATTCCGTTTCATATTTGCCACTAGAAATATTAGAAATGACTGGTGAGTTTAAACAAAGCCGCTACAAACGGTTAAAATGACTGGTACAGGAACGTTGCGAATGGCTGATGCCACTAGAAATGGTAGGTTAGTTGGAAACTCTAGAAATGGTAGGAATGATGAAGCAGGAACGTTAGAAATGTTGCACAAGGGTTCGATATTTGGATATGTAATGATGACAAAGAGTTTTTCTAACCAAAAAAACCGGTACATATAGCTTTTTCTAAGGCAGGTATTCAAAACTTTATCATCAATCGGTTATTAGTTATAAACTTTTTCTAAGAGAAAACAAGCCGTTTGCTGCTACTCACTATAAATCTTTCTATCACTTATAACTTTTTCTAAGACAGGTACTCAAAAATTTAGCATCAAAACTAATTTCAGTACTTACACATAAACTTTTTTCTAAAAGAATACAACCAAGAAAATCAAGTCGTTTTCTGCGTTTTTCAAATGTTTCTACTAATGAATTGTTGATATGAGAGTAATGTGTACAATGTATTGTATAACATCTTATTCTTGAAACAGTTGAACCTAAATTAGATCGATCCGTTAAACAAGTGTTTACCAAAGAATGCTATCTTTAAGGGGGAAAGCTTAAAAATGTTTACTTATATATCTCAAATTATGTTGTTCAAATAACTTCGTTGATATTCAAATTCTAAGTTTGAAAAAGTTATGAAAAAACAACATTTAACAAGATGTCAGAGAGGCACCTAATTTCCAGAAGTACGTTGTAGCAAACAACCTCAAAACGGAGATAACAAAACCATCGTCTCATCAAAAGTTTCTCTTAAAAAATGCAACTCAACAAACAAGGTAATTTGACATTTGGCGCATATGAAACGTAGGAACAATTTGCTTGATTTATGACTTACTAATAAATTAAAAATATTCTTGACTGCTAATTTCATTTGAATAATAAACATAAAAAAGGCCACTTGACAAAGTTATTATAGAACAAAGACGAAACTCATACTTACAGCCCTGCCAGACCCCTATAAGACTTTCATGCAGGATTATGGCATGCTAGCTTTCGACATGTTGAAAGACAAAGCAACGAACCACCACACGCAGCCGAAACTGAGAATTTGTCACTGGAGAACGCTACTAGACTCAGTCACAACCAAAACAACTCCGGTAGCAGAAAAAAGACAAGTTCAATTCATCATTCCACATGCTTATAACCCTGCTTTGATATACACAATCAAGATAAAACAGCCAAAGCATTCAAAAGTTTGTAAATGGAGCCACAACAAAATTCGTAGCATCAAATTAATATGGTTTCATATAATTATATGGGTATTAAATAATCTATTGCAAGACTTAATGGTTGAGATTATTTCATTATTTATCATAGCTGAATATTTAATTCAAAAGGCAACCATTCAACATTGCACACAGACAACAACAAACCACCGAAAAAGAAAATTATTAAGTAGTAATTAAGTAATTTTTCTTAATTAAGAGAAAAAGTGAGACATATTCCTTGAACAGTTTTTGTTTCTTGTTATATAGAGGAAATGACCGACTAATGACGCCGCAGAAAAAAAAAGATTACCATATTTTCTTAGTTCTCGGAAAATTATGGCTTTGATCTTAAGTGGTAAATGCTTTGTATGTTATGATCCGAAAGCAGACATATGAGTTACATTTACTAATGGTAGGTGGTCTGCTGATAAACTAGGCAATGAGAGTGATGACGTCACAGAAATTGATACTCATAACAATGCTGTTCAATAGCACATTTTTTATTCAATATATATATATTTTATATTCACTTTGATTCAATTCACTTTTTAAAAAAAATTATTTATTTAGAAACATACAAAATTAAAATTGAACATTAAAGTACTTGAATAACTTAATACTATAAATAATATTATTTGAATGACAACACGAGAACGTTTCCAGTTGCTTTTATAACATTAACAAAAGTGCTGATGCAAGTCAGCGTTTTTACTGGGTAAACGGACTCGTGTAGGTTTCCGGGAAGTTGTTTGCATATAATTCAAGATGAAATTTGATATCCCTGAGAAGTCACGTACGCTTCCGTTGACTTCTCGACTGTGTGAACTAAGTGCTGATATATTTTGCATATAACAACTCCCCTTACATATCAAAAGTTGATGCTATAACATCAACTTTTAGGAACAGAAACATAAAATAATATAAAATGATGTTTGAATGGTATGAAGAATAATAAGTAATAAGTGTATAAAATATGAATAAAATAATAGGTAAAAATCAAATTGATATTTGTAAAATATAATCAAAATATGAGCAATAAAATAATAGGAGTAATAATTAAATTCTTAACCTAACATTTCAAAATAAAATATAAAGTAAAAGCAAATGTGAATAAAAATAATGTGTAGAAAAATAAAAAGGTTAATGATATAAATCAATATTAAAAATGGTGTTTTTAGAGAACATAAAGGGTATACCTAAACTTGCGTCTCTAAGCTTTGTTCTGTTTTCAAAACAGGCCTAAGCTTGGGGAAGAATTTGAGTCTTGGCTGAGGCACTGAAGTCTGGTCAGGATTGCAGTCCTTTGGAGGTTTTACCATCCTCTTTTTGACAGCTTGGAAGGTGATGAGTGCTGCTATGATCATGAGAGCAGCTATGGTTGTATAGGTAAACCAAGAGATATTTTTGGTTACAAACGGCTGGTTTATGAGACCATCGAGGTCTCTGGAATATTGTTCCAATTTGTGATTTGCTACGTCTAATTCTTCTACGTTAAGCGTGTTCAGCTTCAGGGGCTGAAGTTCAGAAATTTTAATTTTTTCTGGCACTGCGTCGCAACAGTTGAACGGCACTGTTAATGGTTGGAATGTTTCTAGCACATCGGTTTGTTTACCAGATTCAGCTTGAACTTTTGTAATGCCTATAAACGCACTACACTCTGATTGAAGAGTCAATATGGAGTTGAGGGAGATTGTAAGAGTTTTTGGGTTTGTTTGAGCGCAATTCACTGTAACACTTATGGGCTCAGAAGTAATTATGAGCCATGTATTGGGTTCTAATTTTTGAACGTTGTATCCTTGAGTGAATATTAGTGAGCTTTTACAGTTGTCGGGTACCTTCTGGCATTCTTTAGAAGTTGAGCTTCACATAACGCGTTTGTGTCAATAGGATATGCGTAAAGTTCAGAACACAGTTTCTTACGAGTGGATAACGGTTTACACGCACTTAAGTCTTTGATCGGAATAAACATTAAAGAATCATCATTCTTTGCAAGATATTTTTGAGTGAAGGATAGCATATGATGTAAACCTGTTCTTTCATCGTATATAGGGATAGGATATAAATGAAAGACTGTGTAAGGATGTTGTTCGACTAAAGAGATTCTTAACACAAATATAAGATCGGTATATGTTTGAAATGCCTCTAGTTCAATGATTTCTAGATATTGTGCGATGCTCGAGTACTTTACAGCCAATGGAAGGTTACTTTTGACTAAATTTTGCGATACTTCCTGTAATGAGGTAATAAGATGTTCTGGTGTTAAAATTGAAGAGTGAATAATTTTCAGACGCGCGAATGTGATAGAATTTAAAACATCATTTAAATTATCTTCTAAGTAGAGATAATTCTCCATAAGTTTTTCACACATTTCAAGTAGTGCGAGTTTTGATTCGACGTAGGCGACCTTATCATTAATTTTTCCGATAGTGTTTTCCAGCTTTATCATGTTATCGTTAAAAAGTATCTCGTCAAGATTTTGGATAGTTTCGTTGAAGTTTTTAATTACGTATGTGGTGACACTTATTTGGTTTTTTTGTAAGTTCTCAATTTGAAGTTGGCCTTGATTTAAGCGATTTATGCTTTCGGTAAAGTATTTTCCGTCGGCGGCGTCTAAATTGCCGGTGATTGCCTTAAAAAGGGTACCTGCCCCATCAAGTATACCTCGTTTGTGTCTTTTAGTGTCCATGTGAATGTCAGTAAATTTTTGTTTGATTGAGTTAGAAATTTGATTGAGAAGGTTAATGTGGGTTTGTACGTCTGCGCGAAAGTAGTTCATAGCAAAAGAATTGAAGTTAACAGTTTTTACAAGAGTTTGTAATATTCTGTTATTTGTTGTAAATACTTGTTCTAGTGTAGAAATGTTTCTGTGTACTAAAAGTGTCCATTTATCATTGGATACAGTTATTTCTGCTTCGTTATGGAAGTAGATAACTAAAGTATTGTTTATTGGTTGTATTTGAAATTCGGGTACTGCTGACCCGAACAGCAGGCAAAACCTGAAACAGAAATTAACTTTCTGAGAACGGTTTCATTCGGTCGAAATTAACTTTTGATTTTTGGTTAGTTTTCTAGTTTATGGATTCTAATCATCTCTAATAAGGTCGAGTGGAATCGTTCTAATGAACCATTTGACTGGGGATGTCCCACACTAGAATAAGATAGTTTGATGTCAAATAGTTTACACAAATCTCTCATTAGTGTGTTGTCGAATTCCCTGCCATAATCACAATGTATCCGTAATGGAGTACCGAAGTGTTGGAAATAGAGTAGTAAGGTACTAACAACGGTTTTTGCGGATTTGTCGGTTATGGGGTAGGCCTGAGAGAATTTTGTTAGTTCGTCCCGGATAGTTAATGCGTAGTTTTTTGTCGGGACTTCTAGAATATCGATGTTGACGCGTTCAAAGGGTGTCCGTGGGGTTTCAGTAATGACAAGTGGGCTGTCGAGATTTTTCCGGTAAACTTTTGCTCTCTGGCAAGATTGACAGTTTTTGATAAAATTGTCAACGTCCTTAGTCAGTCCTTGCCAATTGTATTTTTCTTTTATTCTGCGGATAGTTTCATTGATACCTCGGTGTATATTATTTTTGCCGTTATGGAATTGGTCAAGAATGATGGGTATTTGGTCTTTCTCAACCGTTTGGACGATATTTTGGCAAACTTTCCATATCGATTTCGGAAAAGATAAACGAAAGCATTTCCAAAATGGGCAGTTCAATGTTATTCTCAACACAGAATACTTCATTTTCAGTAAACACATCTCTACTATTATACAGAGATGCGAAAAGAATCTCGTTGACTATTTCTGGGTCAGAAGGGAGAGGGACGATGTAATAGCGTCTTTTTCTGACACTTTTGCTTGCAAAGACATTTACTCTAGGGGTACGGAAATCGGCATTTTCCTCAAAAATGTCTTCGATGATGTCATGGTGAAAATTTTTCATGAGAGAGCCTTGGGGAAATACTAAGATGTTTTTGTTTCCTCGGTCTAGGAGTTGGCAATTAGAAAATTGAATTTTGTCGTAATCTATGAGAGAGACGGTTTGATATCGCTCGACAAAAGTTTTAAATTCTTCGGAGATTTGTTGGAGATTAATGGGACTTCTTGTCTGGGGTTCTTGTGAGTCATCGTCAGTTTCGTTTGTTGGGAGTACTGTAAATGGTGTTAGATGATTATTTGCTTGAAATGATATGTATTCATTAAAGTTGTTAACTTTAATGCGAGAGAGCGCGTCGGCGTTTTTATTTACTTTGCCGGGTTTGTAAATTATTTGATAGTCGTACTCCTCGAGCTTAAGGCGCCATCTTGCAAGTCTACTTCCAGGATCTTTTATAGAAAACAGCCAAGTTAACGGGCGGTGATCGGTCAGAAGTAAAAACTTACGGCCAAAAATTATCGGACGAAAGTGTTTAACCGCCCACACTATTGCAAGGAGTTCTCGTTCTATGGTTGAATACTTAGTTTCAGCATTGCAGAGAGTTCTGGAGGCATAGGCTACGGGTAAATCTTTACCTACGGGGCCTTGAGAGAGCACTGCGCCGATAGCAAATGAACTGGCGTCGGTTGTAAGAATAAATGGCTCTTCAAAATTAGGGTATATGAGTATGGGAGTAGAAGTAAGGGCTCTTTTTAATTCGTCAAAATATTTGACACATTCTGAATCAAACTGGAAGGGTGTGTCTTTTTGAAGTAATCTTGTCAAAGGTTTTGAGCGAAATTGGGGATGAATCGCCTGTAATAACCAGCTAACCCTAAGAAGGACTTGATATCTTTTGGGTTTTTTGGTTGGGGAAAATTTAAGATACAATCTACCTTTGAGGGGTTAGGCTTCACGCCTTCGGGAGTTATAAGGTGGCCAAGATACGCGACCTCTTTGCGAAGAAACTCGCATTTGTCGGGTTGGATTTTTAGATTGGCTTTTCGCAATCGTTTGAAAACTTCAGAAAGTCGGGCTATGTGCTCATGGATAGTCGGAGAATAAACGATAATGTCGTCCATATAGACTAAACATCTCTCGTTTTGAACACCTAAAAGAATATTATCCATTACCTTTTGGAAGGTGGATGAAGCGTTTTTAAGACCGAAGGGCATTCTAACAAATTCGAAATGGCCATTATCAACTGTGAATGCTGTTTTTTGGATGTCTTTAGTATCGATTTCGATTTGGTGGAACCCGGAAGCTAAGTCGAGGGTGGTGAAGTATTGGCATTTGCCAAGTTGGTCAAGTAAATCCGAAATGTTCGGTAGGGGATATTTGTCGTCAACAGTAAGTTCATTTAATTTACGATAATCGACGACGACACGCCATTTTTGGGTACCAGATGCGTCTAGTTTTTTGGGAACTACCCAAACCGGGGATGACCATGGCGAATTAGACGGACGTATAATGCCTTGGTCAAGTATCTTTGATATCTGACTTTTTACCTCTTGTTTGTGTATTTGGGGGTACCGATATGACTTTGTGAAAGAGGGTTTTGCGTTATTAGTGTCTATCGAATGTTTGATTTCGTTTGTAAAGGTCAGTTGGTCACCTTCTAAATAGAATATGTCGGAATATTCGAGGCAAAGTTGAGAAATAAGTTCGGCTTCCTCCTCGTTCAGATGTTCTAACCGAAGTTGTTCCATAATTGTAGTTTGTCTGTCAGGCTGGGTCAAGTTTTGAGAGTAATTTTCAGAAAGAATGTTTACGGAAAAATTGTTTATCGGTTCGAGTTCCAAATTGTCAAAATTAACAGTCTTGGGGATAGCATTTGCATTTAAAACTGAAGTAAGGAATTCGCCTTTTTCATTAATTTTAACAAGGGCACGAGGAAGATAAACTTTTTCTATTTCGGCAGATGATAGGAAAGCATCAGTATTAGTGAGGTTACATTTTAATTTACATATTTGTTCTGTTCGGGGTTCTAGACAGATTGTATTAACTGGGATGCAGTTATTGAAAGTTGAAGGGTTCTGAGTACGCATGACAGTATCATCCGTAACTTTGTAGAGAGGTAAAGTTTTAAAATTAGTGACAAGTTGTTTGCTGTTAAAGTCTATAACGCAGTTATAGGAAATCTGAACCCACTAATCCGTCGAATTCAATGTCGATGTTGCAAATATATACCTTGTGTGGGTCGGCGACATTGAAAGGTACAAGGGTGGATTCGTTGATTAAGATTTTCTGATCGGTGATTCCTTGGATGACTACGTTTTCGGGAAATCGTTTGAAGCGTTGGCAGGTTTCAGGTTTAAAAATTGAAAGTCCTGCACCCGTATCGATGAGAAGTTTATAGGTGTTTGAAGAGTCAGTAATATAATAAAGATTCTTTGAGTTGACGGAAAGAAGGGGTCTTACAGAAAGTTCTGTTCTGGGAAGTTGACATTGGGGCTGAAGTCGTCCAGATTCATTGTCTGAATTTGGGTTTGAATTTCTGAAATTTCTTGGTCTGGGGGTTCTGACTGACTGGGGGTCAAATGAAAATTTACTTGAGAAGAATCAGGTTCGTCAGAATAAAATTCGTATAACTGTTCAGTATTGAAATATTCTGGTTCATTGTTTTGTTCGAAATCATTAGGGTGATAATCTTGTACGTTTCCGTACTCATCGGGTAAAGAGGTGTAATGATTTTCGTTTTGAGAGTAGTTATAGTCATTGTGATATGGTCCGAATTGCAGATTGTTCAAGTGATGAGTCTTTGGTTGTTGGCGTTGTTGATGTTTAAAGAAACTCGGGTTCGGTCTGTAATTGCCAGACATTTGGGGTTGTCTACTGGTAGATGGACGAAATTGTTGCTGTGAAAATTGTTGACTGGGATTAACATTTGTAGATTGATTTGCAGGTTGATTGGAAAAATGAGGGCGGTAATTCGAATAGTTCTGATTAGAATTCTGATTGTGTTGAAGTTGTCTCATTCTCAATAAGCATTCGTTGCTTAAATGGCCCATGCGTTTACAAAAAGAGCATTGTTTTGGAGGTGGACCGTTATTTGGTTTACGAGGGGGTTGTTGGAAACTTCTATTACCTGAAAATTTCTGGGTTTCTAAATGTGAGAGTTGTCGTTCTCGTTTAATTCTGCAAATGGCAGTGAGAATACTGCATGGGTCGCTAGCGCGTACGAGTTGACCAATTTTGGGCTCTAAACCCGTAAGAAGGCTATTAAGAGCCATTGACTCTATTAAGTCAATCTGTGCTTGTTTTTCTTTGATAGTTAAATTTTGCTTGTTTATAGCTGCTAGCATTTTCGCTTGATGCGTCTGGAGTCTAGCAGAGAAAGTGAGGGGGGATTCATTTGGAGTTTGCCGTATTCGTTGCAAGTCCTGTATGAGAGCCGAGAGATCCCGAGGATCTCCAAAATGATTTTCTAGGAGGGTTTGTATTTCGGCTAGTTGACTAGGGTTTCGCGAATTAATTAACTCAGCCGCTCTACCGCGTAACTTATTTTTGATATGGAGAATTAGCAGTACTTGCTGATTATCCGTTGCCATGCTGTAAGCAGTATTACAGGAGCATATGAAAGTGTTTAAAAATATCGGATTACCATCATACTCAGGAATTATGGCAAATATTTCCGATAGCTTATAGGGCTCTACAGTTGGTGTAGCTGCCTGTCTAGTCATTGCCATTTTTACAATTGTATAGATTCGCACCATAAATCGAAATTAAATGTTGAATAAAAGTTTTAAATTGAAATGGTAGAAAATATTCAGTATTGAGTAATGTTTAATATAGGAGTTGCAAAAACACAATGGGAATGTATAAATGGTAAAATAATAATAAACTTGAAATGATGTTTCAAATACTTCGAAATATGTAAGTCAAAGTAATGGAAATAAAATAATATGATTATGTAAAATATATAGTTTCAAAATTATTTAGGAATGTAAGGTTATGAGGAATAAAATATTATATAAATGAAAGAACTGGTGGTCATTCAAAAATAAAAAAAATAGTTACTTTATGTGATTCTTACGTTATTATTCCTCGCATCGGACTGTTCTCCGCGTCACTTAGCACTGGTTAGCCTGGTTGCGTGTTCCCTTGCTAGTACTTGGTAGTTGTTGTCCTTTTCAAGTAGGTTTTGTCTACAATGATTTAGAAATCTCCACAGTTAGTTAGTATTCACGTGTTCTAACTGTGTTGGACAATCCTACTGCCTGCGCCAATTTTATATTCACTTTGATTCAATTCACTTTTAAAAAAAAATTATTTATTTAGAAACATACAAAATTAAAATTGAACATTAAAGTACTTGAATAACTTAATACTATAAATAATATTATTTGAATGACAACACGAGAACGTTTCCAGTTGCTTTTATAACATTAACAAAAGTGCTGATGCAAGTCAGCGTTTTTACTGGGTAAACGGACTCGTGTAGGTTTCCGGGAAGTTGTTTGCATATAATTCAAGATGAAATTTGATATCCCTGAGAAGTCACGTACGCTTCCGTTGACTTCTCGACTGTGTGAACTAAGTGCTGATATATTTTGCATATAACATATATATATATATATATATATATATATATATATATATATATATGTTATATAAGTTATTCCATCGACTTATGTGAAACCATCTAGCAACAGTTCCCAAGCTGAGTCAGCATCCACGTGTCGTCTCAGGTTACCTTCGACGACGTACATCCGTGAGAACAGCAAACGCTGCGACAACTTAGTCAGCATTATTATGTTATAAATTGTTCATTTGCCTTATGTCTGCATTCATTGTTACTTACAGATTTGTCTAGTTTAGTTTAACACTCTTTTTTTTGTCCTTTTTAATTGTTATAAAGTTTTATTATTATTTTCATTATTTTCAAGTTTATATTAAAAGTTTAATTATTTGTGAAGTATAAATAAAATCTTTTTTTAAAAGAGAAATTTTGAAAGTGTGATATAACAAATTGGCGCAGTCAGTAGGATCCGTCTAACGTTACTAGAACACGAGTACTCTAACTGGTAGCGGCGGATTCCTATCCCTCAACGGAACAACGAACCTGGAAGAAGTCCTCACTGCAATCAAACGTAGAACACGGCGCTTTCAATGTTCCTGTTGATGTAAGTAATGGTGAATCGTCATTCGTTTTAAGTAAATATTATTTGATTTTGTTTTATTGACCATTGATTTTTAATAATTTGATTTAATACATTCGATTTGATTGATTTTTTATTGATTTTATTATTTGATTTTTATATATTTGATTTGAATGAAATATTGATCTATTTCATTACTTGATTTATTTTATATATTTATTTTATCTCTTTTATTGACGTTTGATATATTTGATTTACTTATTTTATTGATTTATTATCTGAATAATTGATTTATTTGAATTGATATTTTCATCTATCGTGTTTAATTGCTTTACATTTTTTTATACCATACTGTTCTATTGTTCAAACAATCGTTAATTCCCACTAACGTATTCTACAGTTCTTTAATTTTCTACACCTTTTAACATTTTATTCTATATACTTTACACTCCAATTCATTTATATCGATAAATATGGCACAAGCTTCACCAAATTCAGGTACACCTGAAACAGAAAGATACCGGTTAACGGAGATATTTTCCGTTATACCCGAATTTGAAGGCGACCAAATTTCCTTGGGAACCTTTATAGATGCGTGTAATTGCGCATATAATATGTCCACGGCGGATCAAAAATATTTGTTAGTGATCCATATCAAAAATAAACTCAAAGGGAAAGCGGCGCAGTTGATAAATTCAAGGAATCCCGGATCATACCTTGAAATCAAACAACTACTGACATTGCATTTCGGAGATTCTCGTGATCTCTCTTCCCTTATTCACGACTTACAACGTCTAAAACAACTGTCGAACGAGTCCCCATTAACGTTCTACAATCGTCTCCAAGTATTGAGTGCGAAAATGCACTCCTGCATTCACAAAACTGCTGGGCTTAGTCCAGAACAAAAAGACGCCCAGACCACTCTAGTGGATACTATGGTCATGAATACTCTTCTTACGGGATTAGAACCCCGGTTAGGACAAGTAATTCGTGCCAGTAACCCAAAAGACCTTCTAGAGGCACACTCCCGGATTAGGAGAGAGCTTCAACTTTCTTATTTCGAGGATCAGAAAACAAACAAATCTGTTCCTCTCAAACCAAATTTCCCACCTCGAAAGCCGACACAACCACTTAAGTGTCTTCATTGTGGTCGATTAGGCCACATAGCCGTAAACTGCCGATTGAAAACTCAAAACAATTCTCAACAATTCAATCAAAACCATAGGCCAAATCCTGTTGGACCTAACCAACCAACAAGGCCAAATTTCCCCTCAAACACACCCCCTGTTCAACAAGGACAACAGCTTCGTCCACAAAACTTTCAGAGACCCCCTTTTAGGTCTCAAATGAACCCTAACTATTATCGCCCATCGGTAATACAAAACAATCGTAATAACCGTCCTGAAAGGACACACCATTTCAATCAACACCAAAATGTTGATTACAATAATTATTCAGACTACAATTATTATACGGATGATAACACATACGATTATGAGGATGATCTTCAAAATTATCCCATCGTTGAACAAACGTTCGAAGATACTCCTATCGAGCCCTTTAATAGTCATCAATACCAGGATTTTCTAGCGCTTCCGAGCCTAGACCAACCTCCCGATTCGACAGCAACTTTGTGCGAAGTCGAAACCCAGATTCAAAACCTCAATCTGGACGATCTGAACCCCGACTTGAACTTCCCGGAGCAACTATTTCTTTAAGCCCACTTCTTACAGTTAACTCTAAAAACCTTTACTACATTCTTGACGCTTCTTCTAAATTCAAACTACTTATTGATACCGGAGCTGGTATCTCTATCTTCAAAGAAAATACCGTAAAGAATTTCACCCAAAGATCTCCTGAAAGGGTAACTATTCAAGGTATTACCCACGAAAAAATTCCCATCTCACAATCAACTTTAATCCCATTCGCTCCACGTAACCCACATAAAGTCTTCATATACGATTTGGACATTGAGTTTGACGGCATACTAGGATTAGATTTTCTCGAACACTATGAATGCATAGTTGACTTAAAATCTAAACAGCTAATAACAAATTTTAAAACCATCCCTTTACACAAAGTTCCCGATAACGATCAACCCTTGACTGATATACCCGACACACCCAATGTTAAGCCAAATATTACTTCACAAACACCCACACAAAACAAAATAACTATTGAGGCACGCACAGAAAAGATCTTTAAACTTAAATGCGATCTTTCTAACATCGACGTCATCTTACCAACTCAAGAAATTGACAGAGTACGACTTCCATATTATCGTACATATTAACGCAAATGGTGAATTTCTAACGTCTATAATAAACGCTAACGCGATGCCCAAAACAGTAACTTTTTCTGATTTAAAACTGGAACCACTTGACAAAACTCACCCTCTTCTGAATTTCAATACAGACGATTATCATGAATCCCAATACATAGACAGAAACTCGACTATTAGACAACAAATTAGAACTGAACATCTAAATGACGAAGAACGCGAACAAATCACTGATCTTTGTTTGGAATTTCAAGACATTTTCTATCTTGAAGGTGACGTCTTGACTTTCACTAACGAGGTTAAACATTCGATTGATACGAACAACGCAAAGCCCGTTTTCACTAAATCCTATAGATATCCTCAAGTACATAAAGAGGAAGTGAAAACCCAAATTGGAAAAATGCTTGAACAAGGTATCATTAGGCACTCCTCATCTCCTTGGTCCTCCCCCGTATGGGTCGTCCCCAAGAAGCTCGATGCTTCTGGTAAACAAAAGTGGCGAGTAGTTATCGATTACAGGAAATTAAATGAATTGACTGTAGATGATAAATATCCTCTGCCAAATATCTCTGATCTTCTCGACCAACTTGGAAAGTATCAATATTTTTCGACACTGGATCTCGCTTCCGGGTTCCACCAGTTGGAAATCCAAGAGGAAGATATTCCTAAGACTGGCTTTTCTGTCGAAAATGGTCATTACGAATTCGTTCGTATGCCATTTGGTTTAAAAAATGCACCTTCTACTTTTCAGAGGGTCATGGACAATATTCTTCTGGGTATACAGAATGAACGTTGCCTCGTCTATATGGATGATATCATCGTCTACTCTCCGACCATCCATGAACATATTTCCCGATTAACAGAAGTTTTTAAACGACTTCGGAAGTCTAACCTCAAAATTCAACCTGATAAGTGCGAATTTCTTCGTAAAGAAGTGGCTTATCTTGGCCATCTTATCACACAAGAAGGTGTAAAACCAAACCCTTCAAAGGTTGAATGTATTCAGAACTTTCCGCAACCCCAAACTCCGAAAGACATCAAATCTTTTCTTGGTCTCGCTGGGTATTACAGACGCTTCATACCAAATTTTGCGAAGATCTCTAAACCTCTGACTAAACTACTCCAAAAAGACGTCAAATTCATCTTTGACGCAGATTGCAAGTCTTCCTTCGATGAACTGAAGCAAGCCCTTGTATCTGACCCAATCCTGATATATCCAAACTTTGAAGAACCCTTCCTGCTCACTACTGATGCTAGTGCTTTTGCTATTGGAGCGGTTCTTTCTCAAGGCCCTGTGGGAAAAGATCTCCCTGTTGCATACGCTTCTCGTACCCTCTGTGCTGCAGAGACACGATATTCCACCATCGAACGAGAATTGTTGGCCATAGTTTGGGCTGTTAAGCACTACAGACCGTATCTTTTTGGGAGAAGGTTTACACTCCTGTGTGACCACCGTCCGCTTACTTGGCTCTTTTCCATCAAAGATCCTGGCAGTCGTCTAGCCAGATGGCGCCTTAAACTAGAGGAATACAATTATAAGATTGAGTACAAGCCCGGCAAGGTAAACCAAAACGCAGATGCTCTTTCTCGCATCAAAATCAACCATTTCAAGCAATGTGCTGATTTCCTTTCCAAAATCAAAATTTTCGCTAACAACGAAACTGACTCCGAACAACCTGAAAACTCTGACAATGACGACGAACATGACGAAAGAATTATCGCTGAGTTTAATCGATTTGTTCAACTCTACAAAACTGAGTCAATAATCGATTACTCTAAAATTGAAATATCCAATTCTCAACTTTTAGACAAGTCCCACAAACGCATAGTTACATTCTTTTGGCAAAACAAAACTAACGACTTACACGACAAAATTATTGATGACTTTTTCGAAGAAGAACCTAATTTCAGTAATGACACTCTTAACATCATGGCCAGTAAATCTGTCAGGCATAGAAAATACTTAGTTGTACCGTTGCCCTATGACCCTGAAACTGTCGTCTCACATCTTTTCAAAATTATTTATACCAACCAAGACCAATTCAACGACTCCGAAACATACTGCATAGAAAATAACATAGAACTTCCCATTCTTGAAATTTTATCTTTCATTCTCTCCGACAAAGAAATCAAACTGAAAATCTGCCAAAACATTGTTACAACTCCTACCGAAGACGAAATTCCTATAATAATACAACAATACCACTCTGGTAAAAACAACCTCCATCGTGGCATTAACGAAACTATCAGACGTATTAGGGAAAAATACAATTGGACCGGCTTAATTAAAACTGTAGAACAATTCATCAAATCCTGCGAAACTTGCCAAAAAGTAAAGTTCTGTAGGAAAAACTTAAGTGCACCTTTTGTTATTACGGAAACACCCAAGACTCCTTTCGAACGTATTAACATTGACATCTTTGAATATCCATCTAGAAATCATGCACTCACTATTAGGGACGAACTCACGAAATTTACGCAAGCCTACCCCATTAACGATAAAACAGCTTCAACTGTCGTAAACACCCTCCTAATTTTCTTTCAACATTACGGAACCCCACTTCGCATCCATTGTGACTATGGACGTGAATTTGACAACACTTTAATGCGGGATCTATGCCAACTATACGACATAAAACTGACATTCTCCAGCGTTCAACATCCCGAGTCAAACGGTTCTATTGAAAGATTTCACGCGACCTTAGCAGAAATGATAAGGGCAAATACAGCGGAACATCCAAACGAACATCCATTTAACGTCCTCCCTTATGCCATCATCTGTTATAATAACACGAAAAATAAAACCACCGGTTTCACGCCCTATGAACTCATATTTGGGCACACTTCAAGTAGGCCTCCAGAAACCCTTTACAACCAGGAAAAACTGATTTCGAAATACGTAAGAGACCTAAATAACAGAATGGACTATTACTACAGACTCGCCCGTGCTAAAACCGAAAGACAGAAAGAAAAATCTAAAGTGCGATTTGACCAACACGTTTCTACTAAACAACCCGATTACAAAGTAGGCGACAAAGTCTACGTAAAAGAGTCCCAAATCAAAAACAAAGCCGAAAACAAATTCAACGGCCCCTTCGAAATTACCGCAATACGTAAAAACTCTGCCACCGTCATAAATTTACAAACAAACCAAATAACTAAAGTTAACTTTGACAGACTAAAACCCTATTTTGAATAAATCCCTTTTTTCAGATTCTGTGGACTGTTTTCAGTCGTGAACCTTCAACAGTACTCCATTACGCCTGTTAACAATACTATAGGAGTTTTCTTCCATGAAGAAGGCACCCTTAAAATTTCTAATGAGAAATGGACACTCCTTGTTTACAAAGATCTAAACCCCTTTCGAGACGCTATTTCTAACAACGACAATATACTGAACAGACTTTTAGAAACTATTAACGACAACAAAACTAACATTAAAATCTTCAAATCAAAAGTACAGACTCACGTAAGCCTCCTGAAACAAATATCAAAATCTGTTAACATCAAATATACAGAAATTTTCGCTGACACTGAGACTTACAGTACCAACAGAAAGAAACGCGGACTAATTAATGGACTGGGATCGATTTGGAAATCTATTTCCGGTAACTTAGATGCAACAGACGGAGAATACTTTAGTGACTCTATAAACAAAATTACTAAAGACCAACATCAAATTGAAAACTTAATGAAACGACAATTATCAGTAACAACTTCAATCATTAAGAACCTTAACACCACAATACAAAAATTTCAGTCCGAAGAGAGAATATTTTCGGAAAATATCGAAGCAATTAGGAAGTCAATTGTGTTCATTACAGACGATCTTGCTTTTTATGAACTTCAAGCCAATGTCTTGGATTTGTGTGAAAGCTTAATGGAAAGTTACGTATACATTGAAGATACCCTCAACGATGTATTAACTGCAGTCTCTTTCGCCCGTCTAAAAATCTTACATAGCTCAATTATAAACCCAGTAGATTTGGTCGACTCCCTTCAGAAAATATCACAGTCACTTCATGAAAATAACTTACCACTTCCAACCTATAGTTCAAATGTTGCTATATACATCGATCTAATAGAATTGGAAGCTTTTCAAATCAATACTAAAATTGTTTTTGTACTAAAAATCCCCTTAGTCAATCCTGAAACTTATACACTATACCGCTTGTATCCTATCCCAATTTTGGATTATCGAACAGGATTTCACCATATTCTTCCAACAAAATTAAAATATATCGCGAGAGATGACGATTCGCTATTGTACGCATCTTTCGAAGACTTGAGTGACTGTAAGCCATTATCTAAAGAACATAAGATCTGTTCCAAAGTTATTCCACACACCATAGACAAAGAAGCCCTCTGCGAAGCACAGCTTCTTAGACAGCCAGCAGCCCTTCCTCCAACTTGCAAGCCTTTAATATTATATGCCGAAGAGTATAATATTCAAGAGATTGACCTGAACCTTTGGTTAATCTCGATTTCCGGACAGTTGCCCATCAACATCAAGTGCAAGGGAGAAGATGTCGTTACCCAATCCATATCGACAAATTCTCTACTGACCATCCAACCCAGTTGCAATGCCTTCATCGGAAACACCAGGGTCCATGCCAGAAGGACCACCAACAACGTTGACAACATCACACTTAAGAGTCACCCAGTCAACATCCCCTACAACTGTTGCGACAACCTGCCAACCAAAGTCAGTCAGCTTCCAAAGTTGAAACCCATGAGACTACAAGAATTGGATGCCAGAGACCTGAATATCGCTAACCATAAGCTTAGCCAATACTCCAGGGAATTGGAAAAGCTCCTGGACCAACCATTCTTGGAGAAACACACCTCCTGGTTTACGATCATCACAATGGCAACAACCGCAATTGTGGTTGCCCTCCTTTCCATCGGCATCATCAGGAAGAAATTCCAGAAGCCTCCAACAATCAGCCCTTCTGCCGATCCAGCACCACCACCAGGTCCATCAACCATCAAGCCCAGGGTAAAACTCCATAGCCTCCTTAGTCCTGTCGAGGATATGGAATTGCAGAACCTCCCTTAAAAGTCGATGCTGTAGCATCAACTTTTTTATATGGATGGGAGTTGTTATATAAGTTATTCCATCGACTTATGTGAAACCATCTAGCAACAGTTCCCAAGCTGAGTCAGCATCCACGTGTCGTCTCAGGTTACCTTCGACGACGTACATCCGTGAGAACAGCAAACGCTGCGACAACTTAGTCAGCATTATTATGTTATAAATTGTTCATTTGCCTTATGTCTGCATTCATTGTTACTTACAGATTTGTCTAGTTTAGTTTAACACTCTTTTTTTTTGTCCTTTTTAATTGTTATAAAGTTTTATTATTATTTTCATTATTTTCAAGTTTATATTAAAAGTTTAATTATTTGTGAAGTATAAATAAAATCTTTTTTAAAAAGAGAAATTTTGAAAGTGTGATATAACATATATATATATATATATATATATATATATATATATATGCCTGGAGTAAACTTTTCAATTTCATACAATATGCTTATAAACTTATGGATTATGTTTCCGTTATTTGGTGTGATGGAAATCGATGTTGACCAATAATTATAATTGGATAACACGAGGCCTGGTTACAGCATTGTTTTATCTTATATTGCTTCTAGTGTGTTCACAATTATAACCCTGTGAGTTGCTAGTTTTAAATTTTGTATGTGTGTAGTTTAATATGTTGGTTACGTTTTCTTAAATGTTATTCATTATGTATAAACTCGTGCATAGGAATGTGTATTCTATTATCTAACGCTCGTACATCTTACAAACAAATTCGGATTATTCACATTGATATTGAAGGACATGCCAACACATGTTTAATGGCTTTTGTTTGTTGCACAACGAAGTCCACCCATCCTTGGCCAAGATTTTCTGGCCTGTTGAATGTGAAAGACCCTCCATGTTCAATTATATATCTACATGATTTGAAACAAAAAATATTTAAACCATATGACTTTTATTTCGCAGTTTAGATTGTCAACTCTTTCTACCAACATTAATGTAATTCAAAGAAAATTGTTATTGGAAGAATAATATTGTTATATCAAATAGCCCTTACAGTATTTCAAATGATTGATTGAAACTCTAAGATACGAATAAATTCATTTCTAATGGATACTTCTGTTTTGACAAATTATAACCTTCGCTAATATCTTCACTCAAGGTTAAGAAAACCGCAATAAATGATAGTGATGCAGATATCCAATAAAGCACAAATATCGTATATTTTTAGAATATTTGAATGATTAATTTCTATTTAATAAGAATTTCTACTCAGTATTTTACAACATTTCTTTTAAATAATTTTCTTTTTCGGTGGTGTGTTGTTGTCTGTGTGCAATGTTGAATGGTTGCCTTTTGAATTAAATATTCAGCTATGATAAATAATGAAATAATCTCAACCATTAAGTCTTGCAATAGATTATTTAATACCCATATAATTATATGAAAACATATTAATTTGATGCTACGAATTTTGTTGTGGCTCCATTTACAAACTTTTGAATGCTTTGGCTGTTTTATCTTGATTGTGTATATCAAAGCAGGGTTATAAGCATATGGAATGATGAATTGAACTTGTCTTTTTTCTGCTACCGGAGTTGTTTTGGTTGTGACTGAGTCTAGTAGCGTTCTCCAGTGACAAATTCTCAGTTTCGGCTGCGTGTGGTGGTTCGTTGCTTTGTCTTTCAACATGTCGAAAGCTAGCATGCCATAATCCTGCATGAAAGTCTTATAGGGGTCTGGCAGGGCTGTAAGTATGAGCTTCGTCTTTGTTCTATAATAACTTTGTCAAGTGGCCTTTTTTATGTTTATTATTCAAATGAAATTAGCAGTCAAGAATATTTTTAATTTATTAGTAAGTCATAAATCAAGCAAATTGTTCCTACGTTTCATATGCGCCAAATGTCAAATTACCTTGTTTGTTGAGTTGCATTTTTTAAGAGAAACTTTTGATGAGACGATGGTTTTGTTATCTCCGTTTTGAGGTTGTTTGCTACAACGTACTTCTGGAAATTAGGTGCCTCTCTGACATCTTGTTAAATGTTGTTTTTTCATAACTTTTTCAAACTTAGAATTTGAATATCAACGAAGTTATTTGAACAACATAATTTGAGATATATTAGTAAACATTTTTAAGCTTTCCCCTTTAAAGATAGCATTCTTTGGTAAACACTTGTTTAACGGATCGATCTAATTTAGGTTCAACTGTTTCAAGAATAAGATGTTATACAATACGTTGTACACTTTACCCTCATATCAACAATTCATTAGTAGAAACATTTGAAAAACGCAGCAAACGACTTGATTTTCTTGGTTGTATTCCTTTAGAAAAAAGTTTATGTGTAAGTACTGAAATTAGATTTGATGCTAAATTTTTGAGTACCTGTCTTAGAAAAAGTTATAAGTGACTGAAAGATTTATAGTGAGTTTCTTGTTTTCTCTTAGAAAAAGTTTATAACTAATAACCGATTGATGATTGAAGTTTTGAATACCTGTTTTAGAAAAAAGTTTTATGTACCGGTTTTTTTGTTAGAAAAACTCTTTGTCATCATTACATATCCAAATATCGAACCCTTGTGCAACATTTCTAACGTGCCTGCTTCAACCTTCCTACCATTTCTAGAATCTATAATGTTCCCGTTTCCAACTAACCTACCATTTCTAGTGGCATCAGCCACTTGCAACGTTCCTGTACCAGTCATTTTAAATGTTTGTAGCGGCTTTGTTTAAACTCAGCAGTCATTTCTAATATTTCTAGTGGCATAAAGACACTCGTCAAATATGAAACGGAATCCTCCTTTGGAAACTTTGAAATCAGGACATATCTATTCTTTATAAGCATATAAGATAAACAAACTGATGGTTAGCAGGTGGTCTGCTAATAAACCAGCCAATGAGAGTTCAGCTTATGACGTCATGACCGGAAGGCCCGCTAAGAGGGGCCATGATTGTCAGATTTCCATATTTCCCTAGATCTCGGAAATGCGTCATTTTAGTCATATGATTAAAGTGATGGAGCAACATTGCCATATTTCCTTAGAACTCTGAAAAATTACACTAGTTCCTTCTATCTGCTTTGGTTCGTTATAAAAGAGAATACTAATAATATTATAATATTAAGACGCTGTTGAAGCACTTAAATCGATAAAAAAAGTACAACAATCAATATTATTTTAAGAATTCATTTTCAAACAAAATATATTATGATATATTATAATATATCAGTGTTAATTTCTACGACATTTATGTTTAGAAATAATGCGTTTCAAGTAAAATTTACGGCCTGCCAGAACCTAACTACTAGACTTCAACCATTCCGAATTTGAAACTTTCCGCAACCACTAGGTCCGCAGAATGCTGCTCGTAGGGAATTTAGTAACAATTGTCCGTATCGACTTGTTGATGACAACGATTCTTCAACAAAGTCGAAATTTTCGATAGGCAGTTGGACATCTTGTTGCTTCATATACATCTTACGATATAGTGACATCATCCTTATTGCGGATACTAATTAAATACAGCAGTCTATCGCAGTTATTTGCACTGGGATTGTTCTTAGCATTCATATCTTTTCTATCATTTGTAACGTCCCTGTACCTGTTATTTCTAGTATTTGCAGGGGTCCCATTTCCAACATTTGTAGCGTTCCTGTACCAATCATTTCAATCATTCTTGCTTCTGTTATAACGTTTCTACTATTTGTGGCAGTTTTCTAGCATTTATAAGGTCCTGTTAGACCTGTGAAATTTTTCAAATACTTTGTTCATTTTACTCTCATATCAACAATTCGTTGGGAGAAACAGACATTTTGTGTACCTAGAAAACATTTGTTTGTACTGACGTCTGTCTTAGAAAAAATTATATGTGATAGAAACATTTGTTTGTTGTAGCAAATGACTGATGTTTTCTTTTTGATGGCTAAATTTTTGTGCACCTAGAAAAAAGTTTCTATGTACCATTGAATACGCTTTGAGTACCTGTCTTAGAAAAGATTTGTTTGTTCCTACCTCTGGCTTACAAAAAGTTATATATTTATTCCCACTATCCCATTTCCAACATTCCTGTCTCTACTTTTTGCAACGGATTTGTTTCAAACCATTTGTAGCAACAGTTTCTAGCATTTGTAGTTACTTTGTTTAACCTCACCAGTCACTTCTACGGTTCCTGTCGTTTCTATGACCTTGCCTTTGTAACGATTTCAAACATTTCTACCCTTTGCAACGCCCTTACTTCAACCGTTTCTAGCTTTTGTAGTGGCTCAAACCATTTCCAGCAGCGATTTCTACTGTCCCAGTCGTTTCTACGGGACGTTTCTAGCTTTTGTAGCGGCTCCGACCATTCTACCAGCCGTTTCTACTGTCCCAGTCGTTTCTACGGGACGTTTCTAGCTTTTGTAGCGGCTCCAACCATTCTACCAGCCGTTTCTACTGTCCCAGTCGTTTCTACGGGAAGTTTCTAGCTTTTGTAGCGGCTCCAACCATTCTACCAGCCGTTTCTACTGCCCCAGTCGTTTCTACGTGTCATTTCTAGCTTTTGTGCCGTTTTTACTCATTCGCAACGTTCCCGTACCAGTCATTTTCAACATTTGTAGTGGTTCCACCCATTTCTCCAACGGTATTCTTTCTGAATTGCCCACCACTCGATATAAAATCCAACGATTCAAGTCGCAATTATTATTACTCATTTACGTATTTATTTTCTACATTATTAGCTACCATTATCTTTTCAATGAAAACCGCATCTACTTTTATAATTAACGATTTTCTTGTTTACAATCAACAAACCACTGCACTTTCAACCAGTGCTCGAGTTTCGCTTGTTTATCAGTTCACCATCATGCAGTTGCGGTTTCGTTTATCTTTTGTTATTGCCTTCGTTGAATCTGAATTATTTTATTATTTGTAATGAAATGGTAATTACTAATTATTTGGGAACCTATTAATTATTTACGATGCATTTTCGGTACATTTTTTTGTTTAAAATTGCTGAATTATCTATATTAAGAGATCTAACGCTCGGACTAGGCGTCCTCGTGGCCCTGGTTTATCCGACGAAAGCAGAGACTCGAACACGCATATGACCGATAAATTTATTTCGTTGTTCAAAATACGTTTCGTTCATCCCATTGAATATGTATTTAAGATGTGTTTCGCCACTGTATGTATTCCCTGCCACGGCCGATGCACCCGGCTGTGATACACCCCTGCGACAAACCTTGCACCCGACACGAGCCTTTGCCAACATCACTACACATGTCAAGCATACATTCAACCTAATAGCATACTCTATTGATTGAATTTCAACATATTAAAAATTTACCTTCAACACTCAGATACCTATTCTCACGAAGAAACTCTTATATTAATAACCATATAGCTTAGATGTTCGGAACGATCACTCCCATGCGAGAGTCCCGGGCTCAAAACCCTACCACAGCTTTTTTTTCTTTCTAACCACCACAGAATCTCTTATGGGAAATTACATGTATTTTTGATCGATTTTGTTCCAGAAACGGTATAGCCTATATACTAAACAATTTACGGGTCACCATATGGGCAGAGGACGGAGAAAACCATTTATTGATTTAAAAAAATAAAAGCAATAATTCTGACATAATAATTCCTCTTAATATAGTAGCTCGAATAGATTTAAAAAACTTGTACGAAATTTTTTATAATTTTAATAAAACATTATCTTTCTAATGCTCTCGTTTATTTGTTCCCTCTAATTTCAACAATCCACCTGAAATTGCAAAAAATTAAATGGCTGGTCGGAATCCGATTAGTTGACCTTCAAAATGATTGCAGTCTCTTGACCCCATACCCAGCACCTTGATCTTTGCAAAAACAAGTCTGTACTCGTAAAAATCGCGAAACGCGATTCCAACAGTGACGTCAACCGTTTTACAAGCCATTACTTGCAAAAATCGTAAACCCAGCCGGCTGACCTTGATGGGATACCAATGCTAATGACCCCTGTTCATAGGCGACCAAATGTGGAGGTGTCGCGTATATTATGGCGGATGCGCTGGTACAAGTCTTTAACTAAATAATTATTATCTCAACAATTACACGTGTATTTTTAATTACACATACATTACCAAACAATACACACATTATTCATACATACACATGCAATAAATAATCTTGACTATGATCGCAGTCTCTTGACCCCATACCCAGCACCTTGATCTTTGCAAAAACAAGTCTGAACTCGTAAAAATCGCAATACTTGCAAAAATCCTGAATCCAGCCGGCTGACCTTGATGGGATACCAATGCTAATGACCCTTGTTCATAGGCGGGCGGATGGAAATTTCAAACTATTAAATGTTATTCAATGAAAATAACGTTTTCGCATTTTTCTCCCTTAACACTACAACCAAATTTATGAAACTCAGACAACTACTCAATAGACACCGGACGTTCTCGCGCATGCCGGCGTTAGCAAAAGATTTTACAACAAAATACCATATCCCTCCCATCCAGCCCCCAAATATCTAACCGAACAACGCCCAAAAACACGCGTCCGCGCAACGGGCATGTGCTATACCTTTTCAAATAAACATTTCTCGATTAACCGCATTAGCGCATCTCGCTGGGTACCTGATTTTGTAATCACGCAAGCCGCCTTCGATACCCGGCCAAGTATTTAGCTTTTTTTTCTCTGTAACCACCACAACCAACAACAGATGGCGTGCACCCTGCAACCCACAATACAATGGCTTTCAATTATTGACAACAGATGGCGCGCACCTCTGCTACGCACGCAACCCACAATACAATGGCTTTCAATTATTAACAACAGATGGCGCGCACCTCTGCGACACACCCAAATGTCTTTCGCGCACCCCTACGACCACCCCCAATGTCTTCTTCTTATCCAAACAACAACTACCAACAGCTCGGCAGCAGCTCCCGGCGAGAACTCGATGACTGGTTACCTTTATGCCCACTTCCGCTCCAGAAACCGCTTTGTTTATCTACTAATGTGAAATCTTACCAGTCGGTAAGGTACTGCCTTCTTCTCCGATCAATGCTATTGTACTAGACAAAATTTGTTCTAATATGCCTTCCACGACGGTTAATACAAAACAATGGACACACTTAGATAATCTAGTGTTTGCTGATCCCGGATATCATTGTCCGGGTGAAATAGATATCCTTTTAGGAGCAGAACTGTTTCCATATATCCTTCGTTCTGGTTATATACAGGGAGGATCTAATGAAACTTGCGCACTCAACACGGTCTTTGGTTGGGTTGTCATGGGGAAAATTGGACAACATCTTTCACAAAAAGTTCAATTTTTTTTTGTAAAACAAAATGAATTTGACTTAGATAACACTTTGAAAATGTTCTGGAATGTTGAACAAGTTCCAGAAACTAATGTTCAATCTCCAGATGATATTTATTGCGAAAACTATTTTCGTGAAACTACTCGCAGAAATGCAGACGGTCGCTTTATCGTCTCACTGCCATTTAAACAAAATTATACTAGCTTCGGGGACACATGTTCTCTAGCTTTACAAAGGTTCCATAACTTGGAACGCAAATTTGCAAAACACGAGTTGCTTAAAATCTCTTATGATGAATCTATTCAAAACTAGCCGTTACCCGTGGTTTCACCCGCGTATGAAATTTTCAAGCTTTCGCAAAAAGAACTAACTTATGAAACATATGGATTGTCCTAAATAAAAAATTATTTAAACCACCCTACTTAACTATAAATCCACCAATCCTGATTTCACCCAAACTGCAAGTACTTATGCGCGACCCTATATAACAATTTTATACGAAATTTTTTTAATCATCTTGAATAACTGTAAGACTGCTTCATCCTATATTGCAACCATCCTGTATATGACACTATTTATTTGTCACCCAATATAACTTTTTGAACACCTGAATATAACGCTTCTCTACCCTATATTACTGCTATGCAACTACTTATACTCTACGCTGTATAACAATTATTTCTGATTATTTTTTGAACCACCTTTTAAAGTACAATTTATCTTTACCCTATGTTTTAATCAGCCTTTACATGCAGCTTTTTCTAACATTATGTTAAACACACTTTAATACTTTAATCTTGCTTCTCCCCTATTTCAGATATTCCATATAGTAGAATACAACTGTTCATGATCTACCCTATATAACAATTATTTTTTAACTTTTTTACATCCACCCTGATGGATACACCGGCGAAAACCTTGGTGTGTCACAAATTTAAAAATACAGTTTTGCACCCTAACACCAAACTTTTATTTAAACACCCAAACTGCAACTGCTTATTGGCCACCTTATATAACAATTTTATTCAACATTTTTTTTAACCGCTTTGTATAACTAAGTCTACTTCCATCTACATTAAAATCATACTGTATACACTGCTGCCAATTTGTCAAACTTATTTTTAAACCACCCTGTATAACCATAATTTCACTCTACAAAATATCTCAACCAAATATAACATTTGTTAAACACTTAACTATAAGTCTTGTCCACTCACTATCTTACATATGCAACTGCTTATGCACCACACTATATAACTATTTTTCAACCACCCTTGAAGGTATAATTTGTCTCAACCCTGTATTTCAACCACCCCTTATATGCAACTGTTCTTAACATTGTTTTAATTACACTGTATGAACTATAATTTTACTTGGATTCATGTTTCAGATATTACGCATATGCAACAGCTCATGTTCTCTCCTTCAAAAAAATATATCCATATATCTGTTTAACCATCCGCCATTTCAACAACCTTATATATGCAACTACTTATCGGCCACCTAATATAACATTTTTTGTACCACCCTGTATAACTATTAATCCATCAATGCCCAATATATTTCACCAAAACCGCGAATGCTTATTGGGCAACGTATATAACAATTTTTACGGCATGTTTTCGAACCACCTTGTACCTTGTATATATTACAACTATCCTGTATACGCTACTGCTTATTGGTTAACCAATATAAGATTTTTTAAATAATTAACCATAACACTTCTCCACCCTATATTTCAACTATCCTATCTTTGCAACTTATTATGAACTACACTATTTCACAATTTTTCCTCATATTTTTTCAACGACATTATAAAGTATAATTTCTCTCCACACTTCATTTAAACCACCCTTCATTTACAAGTTTTCTAACCTTGTTTGAATCACACTGTATGACTATAACTTTACTGCGCCCCATATTTCAGGTACTCCATATATGCAACTGCTATATAACAAAATTTTTCTAACATTTTTACCCACCCTGTATAACTCTACACCACCCTATGTTTCAACAACCTTTTACATGCGACTACTGATTTGCCACCCTGTATCCTTAGAATCCTACCCCACCCTATATTTCAACCATCCGATAAATGGAACAGCTTGTAGATCATTACATTACTTATTTTTTAAACTCACCTGTATAGCTGTAATTATACTCCGCGACATATATTTCACCGATCCTATATATGCAATTCCTTGTGGATATAGAACAAGTTTTTAACCACAACATAAACTACAGTTCCACTCCCTCATATTTCAAACACCCAGTATAAACAACTGCTTCTAACATTTTTTCAATCCATTTCATACTATAATATTATATGAACACAATTCAAAGATCCTAACTGCTTACATAACACATTTTTTTCTAAGATTTCTTATCCAAACTAAATATTCTACCCTTTTTCAACCACTTGGTATATGGAACTGTTTATGGCCCACTCAATACAACTTTTTTAGACCACTCCATATAATTAATTCCACTCTCTCCACATGGTATATAAGCAGCTGCTTATAAGGACACCAAATATAAGTTTTTTAAAATTATTTATATCCATTTAATTCTACTCCGCTCTAAGTTTCCTATATACAGAACATCCTGTAAAATTACGTTCGTTATATCAGTTAATTTTTGGTAAATCGAAACATGTTGCATTGTCACATTCTGAATTTTGAATAAAAGCTAAGCTGATGCCAGTATCTAATATTTTGGGGGTGCGGTGGAACCAATTGAGTAATTGTATTACCCAATATGGTAGAAGTATTTTCGCTATATCTACTGTTTCTGTCAATTTAGGGAGATAAAATGTCTACCAGATTTTAAGTCAAACTATAGGCTTTGCAACAAAAAAAGATTCAGCAAAATCAGTTAAGTAGTTCTTACGTGATGCCCGAACAAACAAACAAACAAACAAACAGACAAACTTACAATTTTATAATATCTATACTATTATAAAACATTAACAAAGGATATTTAATGCCTATTAATGAAACTTCTAATTTCAACAATAATTGTTTTTATTTACCACACCATTGTGTGATCAAACATGAATCTACAACAACTCCTTTAAGAGTTTTTGATGCTTCTCATCATGCACAAACTTTCCGTCGCTAAATAACGCGTTTTATGTAGGTCCTAAACTACAGAATGATTTGATAAAAATTCTACTTAACTTTCGTGTACATAAATTTGTTTGTACTGCAGATATCAAGAAAATGTATAATCAAATTTTGGTTGATCCTAAACAGAGGAAATTTTAAAGAATTCTTTGGCGTTCATCGCTCGAAGATCCTGTGCAAGATTATGAATTAACTATTGTAACTTTTGGTTTAAGCACTGCACCATTTCTTGCTATTGGTTCACTATATGAATTGGCTAAATGCGAAATTGATTTTCCTTTAGCTTCTGAAATTATTTTACACAATAGTTATGTCGATGATATATACTTTGGAGCCAACACAATTAACGAGATATTGAATTTAAAATGTAAATTAACTAGACTTCTAAATAAAGTTTGTTTTGAGCTTGGAAAAACACACCAGATATTTTACAGGAAATATCTACTAATGATATTCAACAAACATCATCATCCTTTGATAAGGATACCCAAAATACAATAAAAATTTTAGGTTTGCAATGAAATCCACAAACTGATTGTTTTTCTTTTACAATTAAACATTTTGATTCTGAGTGTACCAAGCGTAAAATATTATCGCAGCTTGCTCGATTATTTGATCCGTTAGGTATTTTAACACGTCTATAGTTAATGCAAATTTATTAATTTAACAAATGTGGATACTGGGTTTAAATTGCGATGACAAACCTCCGGATAGTATCATAAACGTTTGGATAAAGTTCTTGTCTGAAATTAACGTGATTACAAGAGTGTGTCTTGTGACTTACACGGGTTTTGTGATGCCTCAGAACGAGCTTACTGTGCAATTGTTTATTTGAGAATTTCATATAGTAATCAATATAATGCAAAAACATATTTTCTATGTTCGAAAAGTAAAGTTGCACCTATTAAAACACTACCCATTGCAAGACTTGAATTATCTGCTGCTGTATTGCTTTCTAAATTAATTGCTTATGTATTATATATCTATCAAGATAAAATTAATTCTGTATTTGCTTGGTCGGATTCCTCTATAGTACTTTCATGGATAAAATCTCCTGCCTATAGATGGAAAACCTTTGTAAGCAATAGAGTAACTTACATTCAAGACAGAGTTGTTCCAAAGAATTGGTATTACATACCATCTTCATTAAATCCTGCGGATCACGGGGATTATTTCCAAATGATCTTTTAGTTAATTCTACTTGGTGGCATGGACCTAAATTTCTTGAACTACAACAAGAATGTTGGAACCTGCCTACTTTACATTTTAAGGAAAATTCCGATATTCAGTCAGAAGAAAAAATCAATGTTTTTATTGCTTCGTTAGCTGAACGTTTTATTGATTCCTTATTAAACAATCATTCTTCACTTTTGAAAATTGAAAGAATTGTCGTTTTTGTTCTGCGGTTTGCATATAACATTAGAAACAAATCAAAAAAATTGTTAGGTTTCATAAGTGCAGAGGAACTGAGTAATGCTTTCATTGTTATAGTTAAACGAGTTCAATTGCTGCATTTTCAAAACGAACTTAAACAAATAACACAAAATAATGTTACTACTAAATGGTTGAGAAAACTCAATCCTTTTCTAGATGAAAAGGGTATAATTCGCGTTGGTGGAAGATTATCTCAATCAACTTCACTAGGGTTTCATAAAAAAATTCCTTTATTAATTCCGAATAATTGCAATTTTACAAAGTTGTTGATAAGAGAAATTCACATTAAATACTTACATGTTTGTATACAAACCACTTGTAATATACTTGCCCAAAACTTTTGGTTGATTGGTGCCAAGAATTATGTTCTTGACAATTGTCTTGCTTGTTGGAAAACTAATCCAAAACCTTATCAGCCCTATATGGGTTCTTTACCAAAGTTTCGTATCTCACAATTAAAACCATTTTCAACCGTTGGAATCGATTTTGGAGGTCCTATACATATCACTGCGCACAAATCTAGTAAAGCGTATATTTGCGTTTTTGTTTACTGTTCTACAATAGCGATACATATCGAGCTTGTATCTGACTTACCTACGGAAGCGTTTTTAGCAGTTCTTCGGCCTTTTGTAGCTAGAAGAGGTCGGTGCTCTACAATTTACTCGGATTGCGGTACTAATTTTGTAGGATCTAGCAAATATCTGAGAAGTATTAGGCACACCGTGGGTGATAGAGAAAACATTGAATGGAAATTTCATCCACCGTCTACTCCTTATTTTTCCGTTCTATGGAAAGCAGACATAAAATCTGTTAAAACCCATTTGTTGCGAGGAGTAGGTGAACAGATACTTACATACGAAGAATTATATACTGTTTTAACTCAAATTGAAGCTGTTCTTAACAGTAGACCGCTTTGTGCAGTTACTACGGATCCCAACGAATTGAATGCTTTAACTGCTGGTCATTGTTTGACTTTGGAACCTTTGACTGCGTTGTCTGATCCAGACTATGCGGATTTAAAAATTAATACACTTACTCGTTGACAACTTTTGCAACGTTTACACTACGACTTTTGGAAGAGATGGCATCTTCATACCCTTGATCAGAGGGCAAAGTGGTATAAGGGTTCAATTAATCCACCTTCAGTGGGTTCTTTGGTACTTATAAAGAATGAGTTGAATTCTCCTCTTAAATGGCCATTAGCACGTATAATTAAAACTCATGCAGTTGCCGATGGCAAAGTTAGAGTTGCAACTTTACATACAACTAAGGGAACAGTCACACGTTCTTTAGTCAAGCTTTGTCCTTTACCAGAGGGAAAAAGCCTCCATACCCTTTTTATGTGGGGGAGAATGTTTCGTCTTCATTGTTTATTTCGCGAATATTTATTTAGTTTTTGCGGGTTATATAAATTGGATACTCAAGTGCATTAAACTATTCAGTCTAAATAAACAAATAATACGAATGTATTATTTGTTTATTTAGAATAGTCACTGGATTAGGTTTTGATATCCTTAAATTCCTTTTACTTTCCTTCCTTTCCTGTACTATATGTTGGAAAAAAACACATATTTCGTCGTTGAATGTGTCAACGGCGACTTTCGCATCGACTCTCATGCCGAACAGTTCGTACCATAACAGTGACGGTTCATGACGTTGTGTGCACATTTTATGGACGGAACTACATACTGGATCTACACATAGTATTTACATACACCCTTTTACCTTTCCGGTAAGTCTGCCTAATTTATCTTAATAATTGTAAATTGTACCGTTACATATTTATGCGTTGGAAACATTCTGTGCACTATAAGATTTTAACTTTTCCAAAATTGTATAACTTGAATCAACACCTCATTTAAAAATTATAGTCGACTTAATTACATATACATAAATGGTGCTAAATGCAACAACCACTCTTATAAAAGCATATGTCCTGGCTCACAATCACAACGACCACCTTAGTAGTAAATGTGATTATACTCCTCACAGTGAAGTCAATCCAGAAGTGTCATTCCTTTGTACGCGTACAAAGAAATGACACCTCGAAGGGAGTATTCAATATCTCTGATAGGTGAAGTAACCTGAAAACTTTTTCGTGACATTCTGTCCTAGGAGTTAAGGAAGAACAGCAATTACACGGAACAGCTCCAGATTCGGAACCTCTGTGTGCTAATTCTCTCGAAAATCCTAGATGTGGGTCTTAGATCTCGCGTCTTCAACAATGAAAATGTTGTAAAATGGTTCTAAAACATGAAAAAGGTAAATGAAAACATAAAATGCAATTTAAAGATAAAAATGTGAATAGAAATGATTGAAATATAAAACTAGACTGTAAACTGCTCATTTGTAGATGCTTCACCCAACTAAATTCAAACAGTTAATGCATTTTTTGAAAATTAGCAAATGTGACAGTTTAAACTAAATTTATTAAAAAGAGAGTAGGAAATCAAATGGTGATGTAAAAGTATTCTATTGACTTATTATGTTACAGTAACATCATTTAATGTAATGAAAATATAAAACGTATCTTTATTTCGAGACAACAAAGGACCAGGCACCTTTCTTATGGGAAAATGGACACCCGTCAATCTGTTTGAAATTTTAGTATGTTGTAGAAGTTGATGTTCTGACAAAAAGAGTTCATGGGCTCAAACAGATTCTAGGACTAGTTTTTGGGATACATGATGTTACAAATCGAAAATGCCGCATTTTTAATATCAGATTTCGCATGATAGATGTGTTTTATTTCCGTTTAGTTGAGAAATTGTGATTTGTACATTATTGGACATAAATATTTCACAAAACAATTTTTTTAGAAAAAATCATTTTTTCTATTACAACGTTGAAAACATAAGTGTTTTTGCACAATTAATATCTCATTAAGGTAATAATTTCTTGGATATGCTTTATATAATATAGAGTGTGAGCCATAAATATAACTAGAGAATACATATATTGTTTTTTTCGTATTAATGACTCACCCTGTACGAACCATTCGTACTGCAATTTTAATCAGACAATAAACAGATATATAATCCGTCTATTAATACTCAACAGGATGTTAAACTCATTGCAACTATTCATACTGAAAAAAGGTAGTTTTTTTACTACTAATTAATAGAACCGGCACAATGACAGAACAACACTGTTGTCGAAGAAACCGAAAAATATAGGTTGTCGGAAATATTTTCATTAATTTCAGAATTTGAAGGCCACATTTATTCTTGCGTACAATTGTGCGTATAATATGTCTACTGCCGAACAAAAATACTTGCTGGTAATTCACGTCAAAAATAAATTAAGGGAAAAGGGGCACAGTTAATCAACTCTAGGAACCCCGCGTCTTATCTCGAAATAAAACAACTCCTAACGCTTCACTTTAGGGATTCTCGGGATCTGTCTTCATTAATACACAATCTCCAACGGTTAAAACCAACTATCCAATGAGTCTCCCCTAACATTCTATAATACGCTTCAAGTATTGAGTGCGAAAATGCACTTATGTATCCAAAAAGCTCCTAGTCTGAGCAACGATCAGAAAGACTCTCAAACCATTCTCGTTGACACCATGGTTTTAAACACCTTACTTACCGATTTAGAATCACAATTAGGCCAAATTTTCCGTGCCAGTAATCCGAAGAATCTCCTTGAGGCACATTCTCGTATAAGAAGAGAACTTCAACTATCCTATTTTAAGGAACAGAAAGTATATAAATCTGTTTCACCTAAGCCATCTTTTCAGGCTAGAAAACCAACTCCACCTCTTAAATGCTTAAATTGTGGGCGATTAGGCCACATCGGTGCGGACTGTCGGTTAAGATATCAAAATAACCTTCAGCCATTCAACCAAAATAACAGACCAAATTTCATTGAGCTGAACCAATTTTAGTCCAGAAAGGACCCATCATTTTAATCACCATCAAAATGGCAACAATCACGAATATTCTGCAGAGGAGTATGATTATTATACTGATAATAAGAAGCAGTATTTCTATGATAATACCCAAAAAGCCATGGGTTCGAACAAATAGTAGACAATACCCCTGTCGAACCTTTCAGCCCTAATGAATATCAGAATTTTCAAGCTCTTTTTAGCCTAGATCAACCCCCGATTCGACAACTACCCTTTCCGAAGTCTAAACTCAAATACAGAACTTGAATTTGAAAGACTTCAATCCCGATCTGATCTTCCCAAAACAAACATTTCTTTAAGTCCCTTTCTGACAATAAATTCCAAAAACCTCTATTACATTAACGATACTTCTGGAAAATTCAAACTCTCCATTTTCAAAGGATACACTGTCTGTCTTCTCACAAAGATCTCCCAAAAGATTATCCATTCAAGTCAATACTCATGAGAAAATCCCGATCTCACAATCCACCCTCATTCCTTTCGCTCGAGGTTATCCACACAAGGTCTTTGTCTACGATTTAGATATTGAATTTGATGGAATATTAGTTCTTGATTTTCTTGAACATTATGAATGTATAGTTGACCTAAAATCCAAACATTTACAAACTTTAAAACTATCCCTTTACATAAAGTACCCGATCACGGCCAGTAAATACACAACCAACAGACACACCCAGTACTAGAGCACAAACTCATATTCATAACAATTAAATAACAATATAGGCACGAACCGAACAAATTTTCAAATTTAAAATTAACTGAGAATTTCTGACTTCGATAATAAACGCGAACGCAATGGGCGATACTGTTAATTTTTCCGACCTTCATTTAAAACCCCTTAACCATACACATCCTCTCTTAAATCCGAATACACAGAATTACTGACTCGATAAACTTATTAACAATTATGGAACAAATTCGGACAGAACACCTTAACGACGAAGAGCGAGAACTTATCGCGAACCTTTGTTTAGAATTCGAAGATATTTTCTATCTTGAAGGCGATGTTTTGACCTTTACTAACGCCCTAAGAAACTCGATGCTTCTGGTAAGGAAAAGTGGCGAGTTGTTATCGACTATAGGAAGTTAAACGAACTCACTGTAGACGATAAATATCCTCTGCCCAACATTACTGATCTCCTCGACCAACCTGGAAAATGTCAAAACATTTCGACACTGGTTCTCGCTTCAGAGTTCCACTAGTTGGAAATCCTTGAAAAAGATATTACCAAGACCAGTTTCTCTGTTGACAATGGCCATTACGAATTCGTTCGTATGGCATTTGGTTTGTAAAATGGGCCTTCTAATTTTCAGAGGGTTATGGACAACATTCCTTTGGGTATCCAAAATGAACGTTGCCTTGTGTAGATGGATGACATCATAGACTATTTACCAACCATCCATGACCATATGCCCGGTTTGAAAGAAGTCTTTAAGCGTCTTAGACAGTCAAACTTATAAATTCAACCAGACAAGTGTGAGTTTCTCCATAAGGAGGTTGCTTACCTAGGTCATCTTATCACCCAAGAAGGAGTAAAACCAAACCCTTCAAAGGAATGCATCCAGAATTTTTCTCAGCCCAAACTTCTAAAGATGTTAAATTTTTATTACTGACGTTTCATCCCCAAATTCGCTAAGATCTCGAAACGTCTAACGAAATTCCCACAGAAAGACGTCGAATTCATCTTCAACGCAGATTGCAAGTCTTCCTTCAATCCACTGAAACAAGCGCTTGTTTCTGACCCAGTCTTGATCTACCCAAATTTCGAAGAACCATTTCTGCTCACTACTGATGCTAGTGCTTTGGCAATTGGAACGGTTCTCTCGCAAGGCCTCGTAGGAAAATTTCCCCCTATAACATATACCTCCCGAACCCTCTGCGGTGCAGAAACACCATACTCCACCATCGAACGGGAACTGTTAGCCATTGTTTAGGTATTTAACACTACAGGTCGTATCTTTTTGGGAGAAAGTTTACTTTACTCTGCGATGACGGCCCCCGTACTTGGCTCTTCTCTATTAAAGATCTTGGCAGTCTAGCCAGATGGCGCCTTAAGCTAGAAGAGTATAATTATAAAATCGAATAAAAGCCCGGCAAGGTAAACTTGAACGCAGATGCTACAACAATATTCAGAAACTGCAATAGCTGACTAAAGCTATTGCTTTTTTATCCCAAGAAAATTCTACTTCACAAGCTTTATGAATTTTCTACAATTTACTTCGATGTATTACTAACTAATACTGTTTCGTTCAACGGTCTACATTCCCAAAATGCTATATAACAATTTTATTCGACATTTTTTGGAATCACCTTGAATAACTGTAACTCTACTTCACCCTATATTGTAACCATCCTATATATGCTGCTGTTTATTTGTCACCCAATTTAACTTTTTGAACACCTGACTATAACTCTTATCTACCACATATTTCTGCTATGCAAACTGCTTATGGTCTAGGCTGTATAACAATTATTTCCGATATTTTTAGAATCCACCTTTTTAAACTATAATTTCTCTTTACTCCATATTTTAATCAACCTTTATATGCAGCTTTTTCTAACATTGTATTAAACACGCTCTAAAAATATAATCTTCTTTCTCCCCATATTTCAGATATTCCATATAGTAGAATGAAACCCTATATAACAATATTTTTTTAAACTTAACTTTTTAAACCCTTGGTGAGTCACAAATAGGAAAACACAGTTTTGCACCCTAACACGAAACTTTTATTTAAACCCTCACCCAAAGTGCAACTGCTTATTGACCACCCTATATAACAATTTTATTCAACATTTTTTTAACCGCTTTCTATAACTAACTCTACTTACATCTACATTAAAACCATCCTGTATACACCGCTGCCAATTTGTCAAACATTACAACTTATTTTTTAACCACCCTGTATAACAATAATTTTACTCTACAAACTATTTCAACCACCTTGTATGTGCATTTGCCACCAAATATAAAATTTTTAAATACTTAACTATATATGCCACTGCTTATGGACTACGATATATAACTATTTTTGAACCACCCTTGAAAGTATAATTTGTCTCTACCTTGTATTTCAATCACACAATATATGCAGCTTTTTCTAACTTTGTTTTAATGGCACTGCATGAATTATAATTTTACTTCGATCCATGTTTCATATATGCAACAGCTCATATTCTATCATACAAAAAAAATTATCCAACCTGTGTAACTATAAATCTACTCCACCCGCTATTTCAACCACCTTGAATTTGCAACTGCTTATCGGCCACCCAGTATAACAGTTTTTTGTACCACCCTGTATAACTATAAAACCATCAATGCCAAATATATTTCACCAAAACCGTAACTGCTTATTGGACACCGAATTTTGTTCAACATGTTTTTGAATCGCCTTGTATGTATTTCAACTACCCTGTATACGGTACTGCTTAGTGGTCAAACAATATAACATTTTTTAAATAATTATCATAACACTTCTTCATCCTATATTTCAATTATCCTATCTTTGCAACTTATTATGAACTACGCTATTTCACAATTTTTCCTCATATTTTTTAAGACATTAAAGTATAATTTCTCTCTACACTTCATTTAAACCACCCTTCATTTACAACTTTTTCTAACCTTGTTTGAATGACACTAAATAGTTATATGTATAACTATTTTACTGCGCACCATATTTCAGGTTTATATATGCAATTGCTATACAACAAAATTTTTCTAGCATTTTTTATCCACCCTGTGTAATTATAACTGTACACCACCCTATACTTCAACAACCTTTTATACGTAACTACTTATTTGCCACCAAATATAACACTCTGTATCCTTAGAATCCTACCCACTCTATATTTCAACCATCCGGTAAATGGAACAGCTTGTAGATCATAACTTTACTTTATAATATTTTTTGAACCCACCTGTATAGCTGTAATTGTACTCCGCTACATATTTCAACCATCCTATATATGCAACTACTTGTGGATATAAAACAAGTTTCTAACCACAACATAAACTATAATTTCACTCCATCTTATATTTCAAACACCCAGTATAAACAACTGCTTCTAACATTTCTTTAACCCATTTAATAACTATAGTATCTTATGAACATAATTCAGAAATCCTAACTGCTTACCTAACACATTTTTTTAAATTTTCTTATTCATTGTATAAATGTTACGTGAGTCAACATGAAAGACCCCTTTGTGCAACATTTTATCTTATCTTTAATATTTCCTTTCAAATAATTGATATTTCTGTTTATTCCAAAATTGCTTATTTAGAGGTGAGCTTAATAGCTAACAATATTCTATTGTTCAAGTAAAACTGCCCGTGTGTTATTAAGGCCACCTTAGTCATCATCACAGATCCTATACATTCTTTGTAAAGTTGTAAGAGAGTTGATATTAACACAGATATTAACACAACCATTATATTAGTTAGTTCATTTTTGACATCTCTCTCCCGCGACTGCAAAACTCGGCATAATTTAACATAATAATGTATTGTAATAATTAATTTCAAGGAACAATTCAAAGTGTAAAAGTAAAAAAGAGTTTTAGTAAAAATAAAAATTTTTAAAAAGTTTTTAATTTTGTTATCAACGTAACAAAATTTGGCGCAGTTCATTCGGATTTCGTGAACGTTTCTAGAACACGCGCACGCTCACTAGAAACGGCGGATTCCAATCCCTTGCCGAAACAAAGTCCTGGTTGAACACAGCCTCACTGCTAGGACAAGATAGATCGTCGAAAGAAGCCGGTTGAACACGGAATTTGCCTCACTGCTGGTGGACACGACAAAGGCTCAAGCTCCATGAAAACAACAAAGATCAAGTAAGAGATAATCGTTTCTTTAATTTTTATGTTATGTTCAATTTGTAGCATTTCTACGATTATCAGTTTAATATCCAATCATTTCTTTAAACCTTATAATTTTAAGAATTTTCGAAGGTGGAAATATTATTTTTGTTTTATTATCGGACAAATATTTTCGGAGGTGGAAATATTTGATTATTTTTTATTATCGGAAAAATATTTTCGAAGGTGGAAATATTTAAGAATTTTTTAATTACCGGAGAAATATTTTCGAAGGTGGAAATATTTAATTTTCAAAGGAAAAGCGATATAGTTTTAAGAAACACGTTAAACGCGATTTAGTTATTAAGAAACGTTTTAGTTATTAGTTCTTTCAACAAACTTTGCTACAATGTCAAGCGAAGAAACTCAAGTAGAAAACTACAAATTATCAGAAATCTTTTCTATTATCCCAGAATACGATGGAGATAAAATTTTCCTCCAATCATTCCTTAATGCATGTGACTGTGCATATAATATGGCCCTTGGTGACTAACGTTTTCTTTTAAGTATTCATATTAAAAATAAATTACGTGGCAGAGCAGTACAGCTCGTAAGCTCTAGAAACCCCACAACGCATCCAGAAATTAAACAATTATTAAATACCCATTTTGGAGATTCAAGTGATCTCTCATCTTTAATTCAAGACTTACAAAGACTGGAACAAATCCAAAATGAATCCCCACTTAACTTTGTCAGTCAGTTACAAGTTTTAAATGCTAAAATGCACGCATTCGTACAAAAATCTCAAAATCTTACTCCTGAAAAGAAAAATGCTCAGTGCAGTTTAATTGATACAATGAGTTTAAATGCCCTTTTGACTGGTCTAGAACCCAGACTAGGACAAATTATTCCTGCAGGAAATCCTCGAGATATATTAGAAGCACAAGCAAGAATAAAACGCGAGCTTCAACTTTCATATTTTGAAAACTAAAAATTTCCAAAATTAGATTCCAAACAATCTTCAAGTCAAATTAAGAAACCTAACATTCAAATAAAATGTCTCAAATGTGGCAGAAATGGACACATTGCCCCTAATTGCCAATTTAATCGATTTCAAATGACTCCAACAAATTTCCAAAACTGATCTCGAAACACAAATTTTCAACCGAGACCACAATTTCCTCAGCAATTTAATCAACAAAGACCTAATTTTACTCAACAATTGAATCAACAATTTAGACCTTCTTTGCCCCAATTTTCTCAACAAAGACCAAGTAAAGAATCCAAATCCCCAAAGAAACTTCAATTTTAATAATCCAAGAATGCATCACATAAATGAATATCCCCATAATTATGAATTTTCAAACTCTAATTATGAAACCGAACATTTTCAAGATGATTATGAAAATAATTATCAACAATATTATGACGATGACTTTTATGAAAATCCTCAAGAATTGGACTACTCTCAAAATGACTATTATTATCAAAACAATTCTTCTCAAAACGAAGAAAATTTTCAAGAATTAGCCTCGGGAAACCAACCACCCAACATAGAGGAAATACAAACCCAACTACAAACTTTGTCTTTCAACAAAACAAACCTCGACACGAAGATTCAAACGAACCAGTTTATTTAAATCCTTTACTCACCGTAAGTTCCAAAAACTTATATTATATTTTTGACAGAACTCAAACTCACAAATTACTAATCGATACCGGAGCTTCAATCTCAATTTTTAAAGAAAAAGTCGTAAAGAATTTTCCCAGATACCCTGAAAGTAAACCAATTCAAGGTATTACTAATGAAAAATTATTAATTAAAGAATCAACTCTAATTCCTTTTGCCCCTTATGAATATCATAAAGTTTTCGTGTATAACTTAGACATAGAATTCGATGGAATTCTTGGTCTTGATTTCTTAGATCATTATGACTGTATTATTGATCTTAAATCCAAACAATTGATAACTAACTTCAAAACCGTCCCATTATTCAAAGCTGGACAAGAAAATAATTCCCAGAAAAATGTTCCAAATGACTCAAATTCAATCTCAGAAATCTTATTGCTACGAAAAGTCATATTTCTAAAAAAGTCCCTAAACCTTTAATATCAAACTATATTTCAATTGAAGGAAGAACAGAAAAAATTGTCAAACTAAAATGCAATTTATCTAACACTGATGCCATACTTAAGGCACAAGAAAAGGAGAAAGTTAAATTACCCCATGCCGTAGTGAAAATAAACGCAAATGGTGAATTTTTAACATCAGTCATAAACGCAATTTTAATCCCAAAATCTGTTGATTTTTCAGACCTTTCTTTAGAAGCAATAAATAATTTTGATCAAATCTTAAATCTCAATTCCAATATTTATGAATCAGATTTCACTGATAGGATTCAGTTAATAAAAGACCAATTACGTCTTGATCATTTAAATCCAGAAGAACATGAAATGATTACCAATCTTTGTCTAGAATTTTCAGACATCTTTTTCTTAGAAGGTGACAAATTAACATTCACCAATGAAATAAAGCATTCGATAGACACTAATAATTCCAAACCTGTTTACACCAAGTCTTATAGATATCCTCAGATTCATCGAAATAAAGTAAAGACTCAAATAAGTAATATGTTAAATCAAGGTATTATCCGACCCTCAATTTCCCCATGGTCATCCCCTGTTTGGGTTGTTCCTAAAGAGCTCGATGCTTCAGGCAAACAAAAATGGAGAATTGTAATTGATTATCGCAAATTAAATGAGTTAACCGTCGATGATAAGTACCCTTTACCCAATATTTCTGATTTATTGGATCAGCTAGGTAAATGTCAATATTTTTCTACTCTGGACCTTGCTTCAGGTTTTCATCAGATTGAAATCAATGAAACCGATATTCCTAAAACAGCATTTTCAGTTGAGAATGGACATTATGAATTTATAAGAATGCCCTTTGGATTAAAAAATGCCCCGTCCACTTTTCAACGTGTAATGGATAATATCCTTCTTGGTATTCAAAATGAAAGAGCCCTAGTATACATGGATGATATAATTGTATACTCACCCATGATTTATGAACATATTTCCAGACTTTCAGAAGTATTCAAAAGACTTCGTAAATCTAATTTCAGAATTCAGCCAGATAAGTGCGAATTCTTAGGACGTGAAGTAGCTTATCTAGGTCATATCATTACTCCTGATGGTGTTAAACCAAATCCCGATAAAGTTAGCTGTGTATTAAATTTTCCAGAACCCAAAAACCCAAAAGAAATCAAGTCATTTCTAGGCTTAGCAGGTTATTACCGCAGATTTATTCCTAATTTTGCTAAAATAGCAAAGCCACTCACTCGACTCCTTCAAAAAGACGTTAAATTTTTATTTGATAATGAGTGTAAACAATCCTTTCAATAATTCAAAGAAATTCTTACTTCTGACTCAATTTTAAAGTACCCAGATTTTGAACAGGAATTTATTTTAACAACAGATGCAAGTGCTTTTGCAATAGGTGCCGTTTTATCTCAAGGACCTATAGGTAAAGATCTTCCAATTGTCTATGCCTCGAGAACCCTTTGTGAAGCAGAAACGAAATATTCGACTATTGAAAGAGAACTACTAGCGATAGTATGGGCCGTTAAGACATTTAGGTTGATTTTATACGGGAGAACCTTTACAGTCGCGATCGATCACCGCCCTTTAACTGGGCTTTTCTCAATAAAGGACCCCGGTAGCAGACTTGCTAGATGGAGGATAATACTAGAAGAATATAATTTTAAAGTTGTTTACAAACCCGGAAAAAAAATAGCAATGCGGACGCATTATCACGCATAAAGATAAATCACTTCCAAGACTGTACTAACGTTCACTCAAAAACTAAAATTCATGCCCTAACTGAAGACAAAACTTCAAATGATGACTTTATTGAACAACAAAACCTTGAAAATGAAAATGAAAGAATGACTTCAGAATATAACAGATTTGTCGAACTTTACAAAATCAAATCACTAATAGATTATTCAAAAATCGAGATTTCAAACTCTCTACTTCTTGATAAAACCCATAAAAATATCGTAACTTTCTTTTGCCACAATAAACTAGGAGAACTACATGACAAAATCATAAATGACTTTTTCGAAATAAATCCAGATTTCAGTACAGAAATAATTAACATATTTTTCAGTAGCTCAATTAAAGAACGAAAATATTTCATAATACCTTTTCCTTTTGACCCAGAAAGAATAGTCCCACATCTATTTTACATTCTTTACAAAGCACAACATCAATTTAATTTAAATGAAACTTATTATGTTGAAAATAATATTGAATTACCAACTCTTGAAATTCTATCTTTTATATTTGCTGACAAAGATATTAAAATAAAAATTTGTCAAAATAAATAACAACTCCAACTGAAGATCAGATACCAATAATCATTGAACAATATCATTGTGGAAAAAATAATTTACACAGAGGTATAAACGAAACTCTGAGACGCGTTAGAGAAAAATATAATTGGCCAGGTATAATTAAAAATATCGAAAATTTTATAAAATCTTGCGAAATCTGCCAAAAAGTAAAATTTTGCAGAAAAAATTTAAGCGCACCCTTCGTAGTAACAGAAACACCTTAGACTCCCTTTGAGCGAATCAATATAGACATATTTGAATATCCTGACAAAAATTACAATAAGCGACGAATTAACGAAATTCATTCAAGCATACCCTCTGAATGATAAGAAAGCTTCCTCAGTTGTCAATACCTTATTAATTTATTTTCAACATATGGCACACCATTGTGCATACATTGCGATTATGGCCCCGAATTCAACAATACTTTAATAAAAGACCTTTGAGAACTCTATGATTTTAAATTAACTTTTTCAAGCGTGACTCATCCAGAATCCAATGGTTCAATCTAACGTTTTCATGCCACACTTTCCTAAATGATTCGTGCCAATACAGCCGAACATCCCGAAGAACATCCTTTTAATGTTTTACCCTACGCTGTCATTTGTTATAATAATACAAAAAGTTACACCCATGGATTTAGCCCATATAAACTAATATTCGGGCATACGTCAAGTAGACCCCCTGAAACGTTATACAATCAGAAAAACCTCATTTCTAAATACATTAGAGATTTAAATAATCGTATGGAATACTATTATAAAATAGCAAGAGCAAAGATAAATAATCAAAAAGAGAAATCAAAAATTCGGTTCACTCAAACCAGCAAACTCACGAATAATTATTTATAAAATGATCTTGTAAACTCAAACACGATAAAACACAATAGTTACTAACAATGACAGCTTGATTAGATTTGCGTTTTTCTCTCCAGCGCTCACTAGATAAAATATTGTTCCGAAAGGCGGAATTCTATAATAATTTTAAATGGATTCATGCGAGATGGAAAGGTTTGCCAATTATGTGTTAGGGAAAATGGACAACAATTTGAACAGTTAAATCAATAAGGTAATAAATAATGTCCAAAATTAATGTTAAGATAGATATTTGATTTGTAATACCTACTTGTTCTGTTTGTTATACATAATGAACGATGTATAATATTTATTAGTTGCTTTTAGGTACCTAAATTTCGTGTTTCATGTTATTGAATTATTGTTAACATTATTTTTCTTTGCTGATAAACTCCTATAAAAAATCTCAAATGGAATTATTTGTTTGATTCTCCTTTTAAATGGAAATTACATGGCCTACTAGCAAAAAACTCAGCTTTTTAGTGTTTTTTAGCATTTCTAATAATACCATGTGTATTGTATTATAGATTATTTAAGGGAAAAAAATAACGAATTCAATGAAATAATAAAATACATGGTGTTCCATTTAAAAATATATAATGTTGTGTAGTATTTTCAAAACCATACTCGGAAAAAAAATTGAGTACTCCACTGGATTATATGCAAATTTTTCTATTAGACGTAGTTCTTAGTGCAAGAGTATTTCTAATAACTTCGTAGATATAAAAGGGGTCCAAAAAGTATAAATTGTCAAAATCGCCCTGTATCTTATAAATGGAAACGCATGCAAAAACTGATATGGCCATCCTGAGTTTCACAAAAAAGTAGAACAGGCATGTGAAAACCGCAAGACTCTATCTTCAATAACAACCGAGTAACCTGACAATCTCAACCAAAATGGAATGCACTGTACAATACAAAAGTTACAAATTGACGAGTCCACATTTAATAAAGATCTTCAAGAAATTCAATCCGCAATTTTTAACCTTACAGATGATTTAGCCTTTTATCAAGCTCAAATAAAAGTACTAGAAATTTGCGAATCATTGATGACAAGTTATGTTTTTATTGAAGAAACTCCTGATGACATTTTAAATTCCATTTCATTAGCCAGACTTAAAATTTTACACAGTTCGATTATTTCACCAAATGATCTATTAAATTCAATACAAAAGATATCTGAATCACCGTATAAAAATGAGTTACCTATACCAGTTAATACTTCAACTGTATACAGTATGTTGAAATAATAGAATTAGAAGCATTTCAAATTGATTCAAAAATCGTCCTCGTTTTAACAATACCTTTGGTAGAACCTGAAAATTACATCCTTTACCAATTATATCCAATTCCTATTTTTGATAATCGTACAGGTCTACATCATATGCTTCAAATTGGTCATAAATATATTGCTAGAGATGATGACTCTCTACTTTATGTAACTCTTGATAACATGGACAATTGCAAGTCTATAGACCGAAGATCGAAAATTTGTCCAGATATATTACAGTATCCAATCGACAGTGATGCAATTTGTGAAGCCCAGTTTTTCGAGCAAACCAGTTATTTACCAAAAACTTGTCAGAATATATTAATTTATGCAAAGGAGTATAATATCCAATCAATTGCTCCAAACCATTGGCTAATAAGTATATCAGATCTTCTACCGATCACCGTTAGATGTGAAGGAAGAGAAGTTATCACAAAAATAGTAAATGTTAATACTATTTTAAAGCTACAACCAAAATGTAGTGCATTTATCGGTTCCACCCGAGTTCAAGCCTAACAGTTAATGGATACATATCAAAATATAACCTATCGAAACCATCCAGTAAATATACAATTCAGCTGTTGTGAAGATCTAATACATAAAGTCAACCTTCCAGACTTGAAACCATTGAAATTAAGCAAATTGAATACAGATGATCTAAACATTGCTCAACACAAGTTGTCCCAATACTCCAATCAATTAGATGACATTACCAATCAACCCTTGGTAACCAAAAAATTATCGTGGTATACTATATTTACCATCACAATAATCATTGCTCTAATTTTTTTATACATATTCTGCAAGTGTAGAAGAAGACGCAGGAGACACCTAATCTCTATACAAGGACCAGATGATTCACCTGTACTACCAATGGTTCCTAGCGTCTTTCAAAGACGTATTAGACGTTTCATTCCCAGAAGAAGAAGTAGCATCCACCTTGGTAAACAGATTGAAGAGGAATCCCCTGAAATGGAACTCAAAGACATTTCCTAAAATATGTGTTTATAACACAAAAAATTGTAATTGAACATTTTTTGATACTTTTAACATTTTAACCATTTATATGTTTTGTTTGTTCTTTATTGGTTACAAAATAGTTTACAATTTTTTAATCTTAGAGTTTAATGTTCTCTTAAAAAATATAATTATTACTATATGTTATATTATTAAAAAATATATTAAAGGATGTCTGTACAGTACATCCTTATTTTATAATAGAAAATAGTTACAATTGTTTATTAATATTTGTTTCGGTATTTCTTTTCAGGCAAGACAGTCATAGATTTTTTTGTTTATTTGTAAAAGTCACGAAATGTTATATATAAAGAGAGAAGAGAATGTTTTAATAGAGGACACCTAAGTATAGGGATGTCGGAACTGTCAAAAAATATCGATATATATATATATATATATATATATATATATATATATTGTATCGATATTTTTTAAAAGTATCAATATCGATATTGATATATCGCGAAAAAAATATCGATATATCGATATATCGGTACTATTTTAGAGCAGTAGTCTATATATATACTTAGTAATTTGTTTAACTAGTGTATCTGATAAAATTATATGCTAACAATTTATAGATAGATGGTAGGTAAACTGGATTACAAAATTTAATAATATTTTATTTTGAGACTTTTTTACAGCTTAAGGTAGTAATATATTGTTAAATTAACTATATACTACTACTTCTCATATTTTCTGAAAATTTGGATGTCGTTCTAGTGATAATTTATACTCTCATATATATCTCCCCTCTACCTCATGCATTATCAGCAACATATTTAAAATTTATTTTAACTTCAAGCACTTAGGCACCATATAGCATAAATATAATAAATTAATTATACTTGAAAGAATTCTGCTAATCATTGTGTACAAAGATCATGTATCTCAACTTGTTTGACAATATATTGGCTGTTTTCCAATTACCGCACAATTGCGCACAGTGCGGCACAGTGCTAAGCACTGAGTGTTCCAATTACAGCACTGGCTCGCACAAATAAGCACAACAAATAACTGTACCTTTGGGATGTTTTATGTAGGTTTGCTAAGTAAACATAAAACTTTATCATAAAACATGAAGTATGTTCTAATTAACGCCCGAAAATTACGGTACAGGGCGACACAAAAACACTTTGTATTCTAATAATTTGAAAACAGCCATTGTTGAATTATTCTGTAAAGAATTTACGTACACATAAACGTCAATTGATAACCTATTGTTGTTTTTAAAAAACCATGGTCCAATTAACGTCCTAAAATTACCGCACTGTGCGGCACAAAATCACTTTGTGCTCTGGTAATTGGAAAACGGCCAGTATTTATTTTATATGGCACGGAACAAACATACGGAAAAATATCGTTTTTGATACGTTTTCGATACTTGGTTTTTATATCGATATATCAAATAAAATTATATCGTGTAAAAGTATCGATAAATAAAAAAAAATATCGATATATCGATATTTTTCCGACATCCCTACCTAAGTATTTAAAACTTGTGTTGTGTTCTATACATATTAAACCAAGTAGCACTTAATAAACAAATATACAAAATTACTCAATGATCCTATACTTAAGAGAGAAAAAGAGAAACATAGTGAAATAGGAAGCAAAATACAGAACGTAGAAAGTTAGTTATTTTTTAGGCAAGTTTTAGACTTAACATGTTATAATTTGAAATAATATATTTTTTGCTCTTACATTTAAATTTATAAAAAGAAAGATTTTTGAATTCACGAGGAAGTACATTATATAAATTAATTCCATTAAATTTTTTTTTTTGACACACAGCTTTGGAGTAACGGTTGTGCGAATACATTTCTAGTAATTTGCTTCTGGTAGAATAAGGATGACTAATTTTTTTTAACCTGTATGTTTGTGAATAAACTTAAGAGCAGAATGCATATAAATACCTTTAATATTTAAAAGAGATTCATTGATAAAAATACTTTTTACACTGTCACAACTTTTTAATTTAAACATTGTTCCAAATGGTAATTCCATAGTTTAGTATGGATTCCACTAGACTGTTGTAAACTATAAGCAAGTTGTTTTTGTTGAGTATGTTACGCAAAATATAGAATTTATAAGTAAGTTTTTTTTATTCTGTTGGATGCGTAGTCAATGTGCATAATCCACTTGATGTTGATCAATGATTACCTCAAGGTATTTTATGTGGTTAGTTCTGGCTACATTTTCTTGTGTTTCTTCAATCATCAGGGGCCCCAAATTTTCCCTTAGTCCCGACACATTAGGTGCAAATGCAATGTACTTAGATTTAGTTATATTTAGGCTTAAATGGTTACTGTCAAGCCAGATCTTAACATCATTGAGTGCCTGTTGAGCAATTTGCCAGACTTCTTGCCATGATTTACCTTCGCATTGCAACACTGTGTCATCAGCATATGATAAAATATTACACTTGTTATAGTTTAGAAGGTCGTTAATAAATATAAGGAAAAATGTAGGGCCCAAAATGGTCCCCTGTTGCACCCCTGTTTTAATGGTTTTTTTATCGCTATATTCTTGACCTACTTTAACCTGTTGTGATCTGTCTAACAGATAATTTTTTAGCAATTGATACACATTACCCCTTATACCAATTTTTTCAAGCTTTTTAAGTAATCGTATATGCGAAACAGTGTCAAAAGCTTTTTGTAGATCTATAAAAATAGCAATGTTTTTTTGTTTTCTTTGAAACTATTAAGAATTTTGGTTGTTAGAATTTCCAAAGGTTGCTCTGTACCAATTTTGTTTTTTTTTTGAATGCCAAATTGATTAGTAGATATTTCGTGTTTTTGTATAAAAGATAGGAGCCGACTATTTACACATTTTTCAAATATTTTTGAGAAGTTGTTAATTAGAGATATAGGGCGATAGTTCGTCATTTCTTCTTTTTTTCCACTTTTGTAAATTGGCGTTACACAACTTTCTTTAAATTGATAAGGTACTAATGTAGTTTCAAATATAATATTTATTATATGTGCTAGGGGTTTACTAATAAAGTCTCTTAATAATTTAATAATTTTAGCGAAAATTTTGAACGTATTAAAGTTATTTGCTAACTCTTTATGCGAAGTAACAATTTTATTATTGCTATTAATGTATTTTATAGTATCATTAATTTTTTTTAACATTTGTTGCTTCATTAATTAGATCTCAAGATTTTTTATAATTTGCTTTTGATTCAAATAGTTTGGTTTTATAATATTAATTTTTTGTTTTTTTTATTAGCTTATTTAAAAAATTTCTATAATGTTTGTACTCTTGCTTAATTTTTTCATTATTTTTATGTGTAAGACATTTTTGTTTTAACAAATCTCTGCTTCTAATGGACGTAAGAAGTCCAGCTGTCATCCACGGTTTAAGCTTATACTTTTTGTTTGTAACTTTTAGCACAGCCGAGCTACTCGAAATAGTCTGTTGTATTTTTTATACAGGAGATTAGTTGCAAGTTGCGGGTCTCGGGAGCAGTAAATATTTTCCCAGTTAATATCTCTGACGAGTTATATTAATTTGCTTTCATTTATTTTCGTTATATTATTAGATATATTAGTAACATCAGAAGTTGATTGGCCTTTCTGTTTAAGCTGCAGATTGTATAACAACGGATAATGGTCTGTTAAGTAGTTATGGAATATTATAGTTTTTGTTTTTGTATCTTTTTGATTAAGTTTATTTATGTAAGTGGAAATATGATCAATCGTTGTACTAGAGTTGTTTTCAACCCTAGTGGGTACATTGACCTCAGGTAAAAATCCATTTTTTTTGTAACATATTCGTATAAATTAATGGAGTAGGGGTTTGAGAATTTAAGGGATTTATATCTATATTTACATCACCAATGAGAATTGATATGTTATGTTTGGACATATTAGATAAGTACTGATCTAAATTGTTTACAAAAGTTAATTCGCAAGTTGGATTGGGTGTATATATACCAGTTATGTTAATTTTAGTATTGTTGTAGTGCATTAAACATTCAAGCAGTCAGTGGAATTGTTTTCACATCAGCGGTTATATCATCTCGCACATAGATTACTACACCATCGCATTTATTAAACTTTGCCTCATTATAGTGGACAGAATAACCAGGAATATTATATCTTTATATATATATATACCTTTGACAATCCATGTCTCTGTGAGTACAATTACTGCGATCTTATTGTTTTCATTTAATTTGTTTATATTTACACAAAGCTCGTCAAAATTTGCCTGGAAACTTCTGATGCTATAATGTAGAAGAGTACAATTGGTAAAATTCTGCAATTCTTCCTCAATCGTAAGGTGTTTATTAACCTCAGCAAAGTCTAAACATTCTACGTTCTTTACTTCACCGTAATCTCTTAAAATATTACAAGCTTCGTTTATATTAATACTCATATAAGTAATAGAATAAAGTAAAAAAACTTAATTTATTACCCTAATAGTAAAGAGCTAGTGTTGACGTTCTAGGTAGTTACTTTGGTGGATCTTCTGTATTGTACGTCGATCGCGTCCTGACTGCTCTTAGGTGGTTTTGCTTTGGAGTTGATTGTCCGGATGTTGTTGTTTTGTTTTTGGATGTTGTTGTGAGCTTATATGTAGTCAGGGTCTCTCCTTTCTCTTCTTTTCTTGTCGTTTTCTTCTTATTTTCTTGATTATTCTCGTTTCTCTTTGTTGAATCTGGTGACTTTGTGAGTGACTTCCTTTTTTCTCTTCCTTTTTGTTCTTTCAGCTACTAATCTCAGTGGTCTGCTGAGTAACTCGCTGCCTTTTTCCGAAGATCTTGGATGCTTAAGTATTGTAATGTTTTTATTTTCACACTCGGGTTCAGTTCAGTTCTTGGATTTATTTAAAAACACAGTCCAACTCACTCTAATTTATTTCCACTACTTTTACACAACTATTTACAATTTATATCTACTTAAGTATTCAATACGACCGGCGAAAACTGAATGCCTCCTATCGCCAGCTGTTTTATATTTATATACTTCTCTGCGAATTGTCTGGTATGTCCACGAACCATCGGGAAACTCTTTCATGTTCTGGAAGCTTTAAGGGAATTCCCGGTAACGGCAGCGGTCGGCCTGTTGAGAGACAAACATTTCGGATTCCCAGAATGTCCCTTCCATGAATTGGTTGATGACCGATTGCACCAGCTGTCGGATGAATTCTCGTAACATTGCCCCCTCCTTAAGATCATTTCGTCCCGTAATGTCCTAGAATCCTTTCTGGTGTGACGATATTTGCAGGACTCTCCATTTCGACAACGGGAAGTTTGGTAGAAGTAGCAGTCAACGGTCTTCGAACCTGGGCTGCGAATATTGAGACAGCATACCAGGATTTTGATGCCACTGAATCGAAAGATTGTTTCCATCATACTTCTCACCACCGTCCAATTCAGTCCATCCAACCCGCAGGCTATCTTTGGGACCGTCAATTTCATGAGATTCTTCTCCATCATCACATTCATCAATTCTACCAGAGTCTTCCAAAGATCGCTATATGTTGGCTTGTCTTGAGAGAATGTTTTCGTTACCAAATAAAAGATGTCTCTGGTACCCACTGGTTGTTTATCTTCGAGATGCAGGACCTTCCCTACCACTGGATCTTGCTCCCGTAGCTTCTGGAACTGGCCGTACTTCTTGGCAAACACCTTGGCTATTCCTCTGGACATCCGGAGATCTCGAGCCACACAATGAGCCAGGGCATATTCTATGGGCACCTCAAACAGGTCTCGGGGTTCCTCTGTGGTCACGTCGTGCTGCACTTTCTGCTCATTAGAGTACAGTGCCATAAACCGTTCGAAGGTCATCTCGTCATCGGGTGGTTGGATGCTGCGGACTTGAGCTTGGTCATCTTCGCTGTCATGACTTCCGGCATAAGGGGCTAAGCTGTTGAAATGTACGACCTTTGGTTTTCCCCGAGGCAGCTTCTTTATTCTGTAGACAACATCGTTGACTTTCTTCACAATTTGGTACGGCCCCTCCCAAGATCTCTGTAGCTTGGGCGAATATCCACGACGACGTTGCGAGATATACAACCAAACAAGATCATCAACTTGGAATTCTCCGTCCTCGGCTTTGATGTCGTAGGCTTCCTTCATTCGGGCACTGGCATTCTCGATGTTTAACCGGACTCGTTCATGGATGTTAATGGTTCTATTCATCCGTTCTACCATTCCATCGGATTGCGGGTGTAATGTTGTTGTCCGTATTTTATTGATCTTCAAAAGCTTGCAGACGTCTTGGAAAAGAGTAGACTCGAAATTTCTACCTTGGCCTGAATGCAACTCCAAGGGAACACCAAAACGACTGATCCATTCCTTGACAAGGACATCAGCAACAGTCAAGGCTTCTTGAATCGGCAAGGCATACGCTTCGGCCCATTTACTAAAATAGTCCATCACCACCACAATGTAATTGATTCCAGAGTCGGATTCAGAAAATGGACCGGCAACATCAATGACTATTTTTTCGAATGGACTGCCAACGTTATATTGCTTCATGGGAGCTTTTGGTCGCTTCTGAGGCCCATTACTTGCTGCACAAACTGTACATTTCCGGCACCAATCCTTAACATCTGCTTGGCAGTTCACCCAAGGAAAGTTAAGAGAACGGTTCCTCTTAACTTCACCAGGGTTTTCGTCACTCCCATATGTCCTCCAGTTGTACCATCATGTAGTTCTTGTAAAACCTCTGGTCTCCTATTTCTGGGAACTACAATCTGTTTTCTGTCGTTTCCCTCCTCTGGAGATTCCAGGACGCGCTTGAGAAGTCCAGTTTCCAGGATGAGGGAGTTCCATTGAGCCCAGTACGACTTTATGGTTGGTGAATATCAGGAAAGCTCTTGCCATGTAGGTTTGCGGTCTTCTTCCTTCCACCGGATAGTTTCCTTTAGTTCTGGATCTAATTTTTGGTGTTTCTGGATCTCCTCAGGTTGCCAATGGTCATCGATGGCGGTAGTTCTACAGAGAACAGCCTCTTTTTCTTCTGCTCGCTGACAATGTTTGCAATCATCAGGGCATGGTCTCCTCGATAGGGCATCAGCATTCTTATGGCTTGTTCCAGCTCGATGTTCAGCCTGGAAGTCGAATTCTTGCAACCTCTCAATCCACCTGGCTACTTGTCCTTCGGGGTTTTTAAACTGCAGGAGCCACTTCAGTGCTGCATGATCAGTCCTCAGGAGGAATCTTTTACCATAGAGGTACTTGTAGAAGTGTTCTACCCCCTTTACCACAGCCAAGGGTTCCCTGCGAGTAACGCAGTAATTCCGTTCCGGCTTGCTCAAGGTCTTGCTAAAATAACCGATGACTTTCTCCTGACCGTCTTGGATCTACGAAAGCACCGCACCAATTCCGATATTGCTTGCGTCGGTATCCAAAACGAAGTTCCCATCTGGCAAAGGATAACTTAAGACGGGGGCACTCGTCAATGCTCTTTTCAGTGTCTCGAATGATCATTGGCATTCCTCGTCCCACTGGTACTGCACCTTCCCCTCTGTGAGTCTAGTAAGTGGCTTGGCGATGTTGGCAAATCCGGCGACGTACCGACGATAGTACGTGCATAACCCCAGGAAACTTCTTAACTGGTGGATATCTTTAGGTATCGGCCATTCCTGGACAGCTTTGACTTTCTGTTTATCAACAGCTACACCCTTTACGGAAACCACATGTCCAAGATATTGCAACTCCTCTTGGAAGAGCTGACACTTCTTCGCGCTTAACTTTAGTCCGGAACTCCGAAGTCGCCGAGACACCTCCTCCAGGTTCTTGACGTGGTCTTCAAATGATCTTCCAACCACGATAATGTCGTCAAGATACACCAGGCACGTTTTCCATGAAAGCCCTTTTAACACTGTTTCCATCAATCTTTCAAATGTCGCTGGAGCATTACATAACCCAAACGGCATCACCGTGAATTGGTAAAGTCCTGAGCCGATGGTAAAAGCAGTCTTTTCTCGGTCTTCTTTAGCAAGTTCCACCTGCCAATAACCGCTCTTCAAGTCCAGGGTGGAAAACATCTTCGATCAAGCCAACGTATCTAGGGTATCGTCTATTCTTGGAAGGGGATAGCTGTCTTTCTTTGTAGCGTGGTTTAATTGCCGATAGTCCACGCAAAATCGAGTCGAACCATCTTTCTTTTTAACCAAGGCAACTGGAGAAGCCCAAGGGCTATTGGATGGTTCAATAACACCTTCTTCCTCCACCTCGCGGACTATCCTGTCGGCTTCTTCTCTTTTAGCTAGGGATAGTCTCCTGGCCGACTGTCGAATAGGTTGAGCGTCCCCAGTATTAATTTTATGTTTCACCAGATCAGTTCGTCCTCTTTTGCCATTTCCCACATCGAAGATATCCTGGTAGTTTCTAACGATGTCCCTCAATTTTGCTTTCTGGTTTGGTTTCAAATTCGTAGATGAATCGGTGATGAGTCGTTCCAGTTCCTAAGATAGTTTACCTGGTGGTATTTCTGCATGCTGTGTGCTTCTGACTACAGAGGAAACTGTTGAACAATGGCCTAAAGTTGTTCCTTTCTTTAGTACAACCGAGTAATGATTCAGGTTTATTACTCTTACTGGCACAATCTCCTTGACCCGAAACAGAGTCTTCCCCAGTGCGACTCCTCTGCCTACATTTCCGTCGTTAAGTTCGGGATCAAACATCATTACTGTTCCAGTTTTAGCTTTCCCATCTAAACAAGCATCTATAATGATTTCAGCTCCTTCCGGAACATTGACATCCTCTGCTAAGATAGCTCGCAGCATTATGTCATCTTTTCCATGAATAACCACTTCTTCGTCATTCACTCGCAGAATTCCATCTTTGAAGTTTAACTGGAATCCCTTGGAGCTCATGACATCCATTCTAATTACTTCGTCTTCGATGTCTGCCACTAATGCTCGATGTAGGAAGGTTGTGTTTCCCAAGGTCATTTCAACCTCTATTTCACCATGGAATTTCGCTGCTTCTCCTGTCGCTGTTCGCAGTTGCCATTTTGTTGGTTTTATCATTGTCTCAAAAACAATGTTGGGCCTTATTACTGTTTTTGTCGCACCTGTATCCAACAGCATTGCACATTGCTTCTTATTAATAAAGCCATCTACAAAGACACTGTTAACGTGGTTGCGACGTATGCGTAGATAGTTGGGGCTTGTTGGCTACAGGTCGACTATGGCCCCTTCACATCGACCCACTTTACTTTTCCTATGAGGAAGTCGGGCTTCCGTTGCTTTCCTTGCAACGACTCCTTATGTGTCCTACCTTACCACACTTCCAACATCTCAGTTGTCTTTTCTCGGTAAGGACTTTCTCTATTATCTTTCTTACAGAGGCTTCATCGTTTCCGCCATCTTCGGATTCTCCGTCAACGATTCGGACTCTGGCTTGACCTCTGCAGGTATTTTTCGCAGCCTCGAATTCTAGAGCTCGAGCCAGTGCATCCACTAATTGAGTCGGTCGAGCTAGGGTCAATGCTTGTCTGGCTTCATAGTCCCGAAGTCCATCCAAAAATGCTTGCACTGCTAATCTTTCAATTACATTTTCCGGTGTGGCTGGATAGGCAAGGCGAACCAGACGGGCAATATCGGCTTCAAATTGTTGTAGCGATTCATTAGATTTCTGATGACGATTTTTTAGTTGGGAGTGGTACACGTGCTCGAAATGGGTCTGTCCATACCTCAGCTTTAAGTACTTAACCAGTTGTTCGTAGTTTTCTTGCTCCGAGGTATTCAATGTTTGCAAAATATCTGTAGCATCCCCTCTTAGGGCGAGGGTTAATGCTACTGCTTTTTACTCTGCTGACCATTCGTTTAGCTTTCCTGCAGCCTCGAATTGGCGCCGATAGTTAGTCCATGACGATTTTCCATCAAATTGTGGAGGTTTCATTTTGTCTCTTGTTCCCTCGAGTCCAATTTTCGAATCCACTACTTCAGAACTGTTTCTGCTTTCGACCTTTGGTGGAGTTTCTTTCCTTTGTATCGAGACTACTTGTTCTTTTATTTTGCTAATCTCACCCTCCATTATCTGTTTTAGCTCCTCTATACGCGTTTCGGTTTCGAGAGTTGTCTGGTTGAGCTCTTCAATCATTGTCTGCTTTAGCTCTTCCATCCGAGCTTCATTCTGGACTATTTTCTCTTCTAGCATTTCTGAATTTTCCTGAACCATGCTTTTCAAAGTTTCTTCTAGGGGTTTGAGCATTTTCGTGTAATTTCTGTAGCTTATCTTCCAAAGACTTCGAATTTTCTAGTAATTTGCCTTCTGGGGTTTTAGAATTTTCTAGCAGTTTGTCTTCTAGAGCTTTAGAATTTTCTAGTAATTTGTCTTCGAGTGTTTTAGAATTTTCTTGTAATGTTTGCCTCTAAAGTCTTAGAATTGTCTTGTAAGGTTTCTTTTAAATTTTCCATTTGCTTTAATAGCATACTCATGTCACCATTGCCAGAAACTTCAAACAAATAAGTATCGGGATTGTTACCTTCATTTATTAGAACATCTCGTAGCCGTTGTATTAATTCACTTTTCTTCCCACTAATTTCTAAATCCCTTTCCTCAAGTTCTTTTTTTTAAGTCCGTCACTTTCAACTGGTCCAAATTCACTGTTTAAAATATTGTCCGTCTATTTATTTTTCACTTCTAAAGTTCCACAAATACACCGCACACCTGTCACCACTGTAATGTTTTTATTTTCACACTCGGGTTCAGTTCAGTTCTTGGATTTATTTAAAAACACAGTCCAACTCACTCTAATTTATTTCCACTACTTTTACACAACTATTTACAATTTATATCTACTTAAGTATTCAACACGACCGGCGAAAAACTGAATGCCTCCTATCGCCAGCTGTTTTATATTTATATACTTCTCTGCGAATTGTCTGGTATGTCCACGAACCATCGGGAAACTGTTTCATGTTCTGGAAGCTTTAAGGGAATTCCCGGTAACGGCAGCGGTCGGCCTGTTGAGAGACAAACATTTCGGGTTCCCAGAATTTATCGGAATAATGTCCCTTCCATGAATTGGTTGATGGCCGATTGCACCAGCTATCGGATGAATTCTCGTAACAGTATATTAGGTTGAATCGCTGGAAGACTTCGGTACTCTGTTAATTGACTGGAATCAAGTTGCTCGAGAGTGTATACGTTTTGACCCACGTGCAACTTATTATTCTTAATAAAGGTTTTTTCTTTTTTCATTTGGTTAAAATGATTCTTGTGCGTTTTTAATCTGTTGTTATTTTCTCTCTGTTGTAGTGTTAAATCGTTAGCTATTCTAATATTTAATTTTTTAACTTTGAATGAGTTTCGAAGTATTATTCCTTTTTTAATATTAGATATTAATTCGATTTTTACCGTTGAGTTATCAGACTTTCCCAAGGAAAACAGGTCATTAATATCTTCCTGTATTAGGTTTATTCCCAGGAGATGGCTAAGCTCATTTACTATAAAAGGGACTGTTCTTTGTTTTACTGGTGTTGTCAGTCCGTAAATAATAATATTGTTTTTTTACTTTGTCTTTCTAATTTTTCAATCTTGTAATTTTTGTTTTCAATTTCAGATAAACGATTATTTATTTGTTGTATTTTTGAAAAAATATTTCCCTCTGTAGCTTCTATTATATTCTTTAAGTCGAATTTTGTCTTGATAATTTTATCTAAAATATCATTTAAATTTAGTTCACCGTTTTGTTCATATTTTTGATGGCCTAAATCCGTCGAAATTTACGTTTACAGTTATTGTTATTGAATGCTATTTAGGTTTATTGTTGTTTGTCCTCTTATTAACCAGATGTCTTGCAAGTGTTGGGTTGACAGAGTCACTGTAAGCACTTGAATAGAAATGTGTTTGCAGAGTTTTGCGTATTTCAACCCTCTTATTGGGTTTACAAGTAGGTCAGTTAAAATTTTATGGTTTGTTAAATTTTTCTTTTAGTTTGAGTATCCAAGGAAATATATTGATTAATTACTTGTATCTATTTTCTTCTACACTGATTTTACGTATTCGCCCGATTGTTTGATTGATTAGTATGTATTTATTGCTGGAATTTAAGATTTTACCGGAAATAATGCCCAGATTTGTACAAGCGTCGTAAAATGCGACCGTCCCGACCAAAAATTGACTGTAAACTTGATTTTTTTATATAAACTCATTTATTTTTAATATTATTCTCATATATACTTATATTATTATATTTTACTCGCTTATATCTTAATGATTTTTATGCAATTTACACTTTGACATTTTTATAATATATTTGTTTTATTAATTTTTGAATTTTTGAAATTATATTCATTTTTGATCTTATTCCTGAAAACTTGATGCATGGCATCAACTTTTTTGTATAGGGGGAAGTTGTTACGTGAGTCAACATGAAAGACCCCTTTGTGCAACATTGTATCTTATCTTTAATATTTCCTTTCAAATAATTGATATTTCTGTCTATTCCAAAATTGCTTATTTAGAGGTGAGCTTAATAGCTAACAATATTCTATTGTTCAAGTAAAACTGCACGTGTTATTAAGGCCACCTTAGTCATCATCACAGATCCTATAAATTCTTTGTAAAGTTGTAGGAGAGTTGATATTAACACAGATATTAACACAACCATTATATGAGTTAGTTCATTTTTGACATCTCTCTTCAGCGACTGCAAAACTCGGCATAATTTAACATAATAATTTATTGTAATAATTAATTTCAAGTAACAATTCAAAGTGTAAAATTCAAAGTGTTTTAGTAAAAATAAAATTTTTTAAAAAGTTTTTAATTTTGTTATCGACGTAACATAAATATTCTCCCTTTTTTCAACCACTGGGTATATGGAATTGTTTATGGCCCACTCAGTATAACTTTTTTGGATCACCCCGTATAACTAAATCCACTCTTCCACTCCCCCTTATTTCCACCACATCGTATATATCCAGCTGCTTATAGGACACCAAATATAACTTTTTTTAGATTTTTTAAATCCATGTAATTCAAATCCGCTCTAAGCTTCCTATATACACAACAACCTGTAAAATTATGCTTGAATAAAAGCTAAGCTGATGCCAGTATCTAATACCTTGTGCGTGCGGTGGAACCAATTGAGTAATTGAATTAACCAACATGGTAGAAGTTTTTTCGCTATATATTCCGTTTCTGTCAATTTAGAGAAATAAAATGTCTACCAGATTTTAAGTCAAACTATAGGCTTTGTAACAAAAAAAGATTCAGCACAATCAGTTAAGTAGTTTTTACGTGATGCCCGAACAAACAAACAAACAGACAAACTTACAATTTTAGAATAGTATAGATAGATAGATAAAAAGACGTATAGAGAATAATGAATAATTACTAAGAAATAAAACAAATGTCAAAAAACCGCCAAATATCACAATGCCGACTTCAGTCGTAAATTCAAGGGTCTACAAACGAAGTATAGATATAAGGAGTCCGAACGTAATGTTAAATAAATGGTAGCATTTTAGGGGGCAGAATGTTTTGCCGGTAGAGCGCGCCACTTTTGAGGAAGTACTCGTTTAAATCCTTACGCGGGTAATCTTGTTGATACAGACAGCTCTGAAAATATTATTTCGATAATCTGCAAAGCTAAAAATGTGTGATATTAGTAAATAAATAAATACAATTAACCAGCAGCAAACAATTTTATTAAAAAAATAAATTAATGTTATCAACATGTCTTTAAGAATTAAAATTATAGTTCGTTTTTTGTCTCTACGTGTTAAACTATTAAACAAACCGTAAGTAAAGTAAAGAATTTAAACATAGTTTCTGCAAATTAAATAGTAAATATAAATTCAAAAATGGTTAAATACCTATTTATTTCAGTATTACAATGCTTGATAATATGAAAGTAATTAATTGATTACAATCAAATATATTATTTATTAATCGTATTAGTTATAAATAAAAGACTTTTAACATTTAAATACCAAACAATTTAGTGTATACAAAACAATATTTATTAACAACACTGATGTTTAATATTATTTTTAGGTTACTCACTTTCGGAACTTTGAATATACCCACTTTAGCCACATTTCCACTTGCCTTTCGGCCACTGATGCAAACATGAACAGCACAACACCTTCCCATTTTTTATTAAAACTATTTTTAAACAATTACATTAATATTTTATACTTAGTTTTATAATTTTAATAATTTCGACATTCGCGAGCCAGTGCGTATTTACGTGTGATAATAATAATAACATCGGTACGTCCTGAACATTTGCGCAGCTAGTGGCAGAAAAGAGAACAATGATCTGGGTTTAATATTGTATACCACGAATACTGCGGAAAAGAAGCCTATATCGTTCGGAATCCTTATATCTATACTTCGTGGGTCTACAATAGACGAACGCACAATCCCCTAAAGCACGAATTACACTGTGCCCTAAAGTAGGGAAAAGCAGGCTGCAAACTCCGGACACTTGATATTGAACACTGACACTGACATAAATTACGATCATGACGTATGATCTGTGATCTTGACAGAACCAGTCCCAAACTTAGATTATTTACCTCCTAGATATAGCCTGTCATGCACAAAATCGTGGTAACGCCAGAAAGAGAGGGCGATAGAGATAGTAACAGGGTATTTCACTTAGTTGGTGGAAGCATCCAATGAACAACATGCTGAGCATATTTGATTGGAAGCAGCTCCCAACCGAGTAGCCTGTTACCCTATCTATTGTCCTCTCTCTCTTTAGTCTTACCACGACATTTGTGCATGACATGCTATATCTAGAAGGTACATGATCTAAGGCCCCAAAGATAATGTGTGGAACCAGCGTTCCAAAACTATAACACGAGATGCACGAATTTGTGCATTGCAGGTTAACTCTACAAAGAACATGCTCTAAGTATTTGATAAGGGAAAAGAGAGGAAGCGTTAATGCTGCCAGCAAAAGTACGCCGTTTGGGCACCAATTTCTTATAAATTAAAGTATTCTATACTTTCCCGTAAAATGTAATTTATAGTTGTTACTCTTTATTGTATGATCTGTGGTTGTTACTTTTACATTTGTATGCCACTCAATAAAATATGCTAACAATGCAAGTATTGAATGCTCTTTCATTCAGAAATCACAAATTATTCTTTTAACAAAAAAAAGAAATGTGCACCATTCCGCCTAAAAACCGGCACACTTTCATATCATAGGCCTTCGAAATTTTTTGTTGCCGCCGTCATTTTTTTCGAGCAGTTGTCAGATCATTGGCATGTAAATACAATGCTTTTTTGCTCGAAAAAAAATGACAGAAGTTGAGGCTTACCCACTAAAAATTTACGAATATGAGAAGGCCTATTGCCATATATAATACCTCTGTTACCGCCAAAGTGAAATCTTAGTCAAAGTATACTATTTCATACTTTAACGTCCTATGTTTTAAAGTGTGAAAATTTGAAATTGTATAGATTTACCAGTAAAAGTTTTATATTAATAAGCACTTATATTATGGGTATAAATTATCTAATTTCTTGTTTATCATGTATAATATACTGAATATAATGACTATTTATTTATTTTTCATCTTTATTGATCATAAAAAGAGCTCTACGACTAATTGCATTGCTGTCTTATATGTCTCTATGAATTGTAATACTTTCGTCAGGTGACAATTTGGATAACCTCAAAATATTTCACTAAGTTAACAACATACAGGAAAATAAATATTTTAATAATTTTGTTTAAATGCATAATGTGGAACATTTGAAAAACAAATTTATTATTCTGGAGATTTTTTGAAAGGTATTAAAGGTAAAATTAATGTTACACTATCTATATTTTATATTTCTTTTAGCTATATCCATTATTTTTGTAATACAGATGTCCACTCCAACCTTTATGAAAAGTATCAAGAGGAATGAAGAATTTATAATTTCAAAATATTGCAATATACCTATATGCTAAAATATTATTCGGCGTTTTTATGGGATAATAACCAAAGTAGAAAAACTTCACCAAATTGTGGCAAAACAGCCTGGAAGACTGTAATGAATCAATCATAGAAAATTATAGAAATTAATAGATCAAGAAATAGAAGTATACTTAGATCTGAACAGTATTGAAGAAGTGAAATTTGTTAATACCAGAAAATGCATGTTAGATTGCCAGCAGAAAAAGTCTATTGTAATAAAATCTCCAACTATTATTTATTAAAATGATGTGTTGGGAGAGTTTTGATGGTCAATATTCAATTTTCTTTGTGTATGATATATCAAAGGTTATATTTTAATTAATTGCATAAAGAAGACAACTATGGGTTGGGTTTTGGCTCTTGGGGCCAGGGCGAAAAACGTACTTCTATGCAAGATAAAATTATGAAATTTGGGCAGTGCAGTATGCACCACCTAATCTAACATCACCCTTAATTTGGTTGACCTACCACCACGTTAGAGGGGGGTCGGGGGGGTAACTACCCCCAAAAATCAAGATTATTTTTTTAAACTGTTGCTATCGAACTCTACGCATTTCACTACGTCTAGCACTCAATTTTCATAATTTTCCTATTATTTTTAATTTTTCCGATTTATCGACTTAGAAAAAATTTCGACAAAAAGTAGAGGATTTCGGCTCTTGGGGCCAGGCTGAAAAAATACTTGTATTTGAGATAAAATTATGAAATTTGGGCAGTGCAGTATGCACCACCTAATCTAACATCACCCTTAATTTGGTTGACCTACCCCCACGTTAGAGGGGGGTCGGGGGGGTAACTACCCCCAAAAATCAAGATTATTTTTTTAAACTGTTGCTATCGAACTCTACGCATTTTACTACGTCTAGCACTCAATTGTCATAATTTTCCTATTATTTTTAATTTTTCCGATTTATCGACTTAGAAAAAATTTCGCCAAAAAGTAGAGGATTTCGGCTCTTGGGGCCAGGCTGAAAAAAATACTTGTATTTGAGATAAAATTATGAAATTTGGGCAGTGCAATATGCACCACCTAATCTAACATCACCCTTAATTTGGTTGACCTACCCCCACGTTAGAGGGGGGTCGGGGGGGTAACTACCCCCAAAAATCAAGATTATTTTTTTAACTGTTGCTATCGAACTCTACAGTCGATGAAGTGAATCTATTTAATTTTTTTTTGTTTTCATAATTAAATTGAATGTTTTTGAAACCGTTAAGGTTTTATTTAAATGACTAAGTGCCAGTCTTAAAATGGCAATATCTAGAAAACGCCTTGAAATATAGAGGTTCATTCATTTATGCCAGTTTCATTATTTATCGTCGGAACGCAAATTATAGGGGATGTTAAAATAATTAACATGGATTTGCTTAATTCGACCTTTGTAACAAACACCCTGTAAAAGTACCATGAAAAATGATAAAAAAATAATGTTTATCGCCCTTTAAAACAATGCTGCACCAAATTTGAGTTCAATATATGGAGCCGTTTTTCATATAACACAAATATACAAAAACCAAATACCCACTTTAGGACCCTGTATATCGTTTAATAAAAAATTTTCACCGCCTCTAAATGGTTACCGTATTATGGGACACCCTGTGCCTGTATATGTACAAAGAAAATGTAAAATATTAATTTTTAGGCAATACATAATACACGTTCGTGTTTAAAATCTTGCAGAATAGCACATGATTTTAAATCAAATTACTTTTCGACGTACGAAAAAAAGTTTTAAATGATTAAGTGATAAATATAAATGTAATTTTTTAAAATTTCATTTCAAATATTTAACAAAGAAAGTTTATTTATCTGCTAATAAGTAACTGAAAAATAAATGAAATTGTTTATGTCAAAATGATAAATGTAAATAAACGTTGTCTGTCGGCTTCAAATGAAACGATTGCAAAAAAAGGGCGGTCAGTGCCGATGTTTTGTCGGGCAGGGATAAAAACTCGAACTTTGGGATACACGAGACACTTGCATCGGATATTTTATAGAAGTAGGTTGTATTTATTTAAGGTGTTAAATTTGTCTTAATATTAATTATATTGTTGATACAAAATTGTTACATTGTTAATTTACTATATATTTAAGTAATTTTGTTAATTATATTATAAATTAGTAGTGATATTGTGAAAATCGCGATGGACGTGCAGCTTTTCATGGGAGGTACAGTAAACTACTGTACATTAGGAAGTTATCTAGGACTCGGAGTTTTAGATAACGAAGGATGCCGAAGACAAGGGCGAAATTTATTGGCATTATATGGAGTGGTGCCAAGAATAAATACTCCAGCAACTTGCCCAGAATGTGGAGGACATCTCAGCACTTCAATCGAACAAGGAAGGAATGGTTTTCGCTATGTATGTAGAAATCACGGGAGAAGAAGATTTAGCGCATATACCAACACTTTGATGGCCATGTACGGATAAACGATACCATGGGCGAACATCGCGTCGTTCAAATTATTTTCGCCTGGCTGAAAAACATGCCAATAACCGAATTAGTGAAGGATTTTAAAGTTTCCTCTGAAACGGCCGTCTACTGGTACGGTTTCTGTCGAGACGTTGCATGTGCCATTGCGTGGCATGAGTACACGCCCATCGGGGGATCCCACGACATCGTGGAAGTTGATGAAACCCATCTTTTCAAAAGAAAATATAATGTTGGAAGAAATACAACGTGGCATCACATATGGGTCGTCGGCGGCATCAGCCGTTCCACAAAGAAGAGATTTGTGGTTAAAGTTGATCAACGGGATGCAGAAACTCTACTACCAATACTTCAAGAACACGTCGATTATGAGTCGTACGTATGCACAGACTTTTGAAGAGCATACAACAGTTGCAATCGGATGTTCAACGGTCACGGTCGCATTAATCATTCTGCTAATTTTATTAGTCCTCCAAAAGAAGAACCACCATTCTGGGCACCAGCTGGTCGCTTCAATGTGGAATGTTTGGATTTTGCCGGCCAGCATGTACCACCGATACCTGGTATGCAGCCGTATAGAGATCATACGCAGACCATCGAAAGATCTTGGAGAGAGTTGAAACGTCTACTCCGGTCAACTAACAACATCTCTACGACCGACCAGTATATTGGGCAGTACATGTACCAAAAAAATATTTTAGATTCCCTTGAGGAGACCAGCCATAAACTCGAAAGATTTCTTCGGGATGTTTCTCGGGTTTACCCCGGAATCAACAAAAAGCCGATGAAACTTACCCGAGAAGAAATAATGCTGGAATGCGATTGCCATGAATGCACTATTTAAAAGAACGGATCCAACCGGCAGAAGAAAGAAGATTGAATATAAGGAAGCAACAGTTTGTTATGGTGTTTTGAAGTGCTTGTGATAAAATATGTTTTCGTTTATAAATATTTTATTGTAAATATATAATACTGTTTTGTTATTAATGAAGAATTTAAATTGTTATGTTTATTTGTCTGAAGAAGAGTGTTCGTTTTTGTTGATAGTTATTTTATTACAAAGAAATAATCGTTTTGTTATTAATCCAGAAATAAAAATGTTACGTTTATAATGTTGTTATTGTGTGTGTTGTGTGTGTGTGGGGGGGAAGTGTTGTCCTCACTGGTTAGAAGGGTTCCGTCCGATTCCAGTCGAGTGCCTCACAAGCGCCTAACTCCACCTCCACGTGGTCCCCCCTGGGCACCTACTGGAACGGGCTTCGCCCTTAACAGTAGTGTGGCTGAGCGAGAAGGCTAATTTGGCGTTGAGGGTTGCCAACCCCTTTGCCCACAAGTGTTGGCCCAAAAAGTAAAAATTGAGCGTTAGACGTAGAGTTCGATAGCAACAGTTAAAAAAATAATCTTGATTTTTGGGGGTAGTTACCCCCCGACCCCCCTCTAACGTGGGGGTAGGTCAACCAAATTAAGGGTGATGTTAGATTAGGTGGTGCATACTGCACTGCCCAAATTTCATAATTTTATCTTGCATAGAAGTACGTTTTTCGCCCTGGCCCCAAGAGCCGAAACCCAACCTGGTATTTATCATAATATAGGTACTTAATCTACGCTAGTATTAGTAATGTAGTAGTTATTTTTTTGTACACTGCCATTTTCGTTAAACTGTTCGAATCAAACCTTCAAAGAATATCTTAAATATGTTTTCTTTGTTTTGGAATAAGTTCCCGATTTCAGTATTCATTACTCAATAGTGAAATAATTTTGAGAACAACACTGCTTTCAGCTTTGTGACAACAAACGCCATATTTTTAAGGTTAATAAATTAATAACGACAATCGACAATCAACTTTGGTGAGTTATCTTGCTAAAATTTATGTTAAAGAAAACTGTAAAGAAATTACAAAAATTCCGATATCAGCGGCCTCATACGGATGCAGGGAAAAGCTTTTTAGTGTTCTCGTATCTCCCATAAGAGCTTCCCTTCTATACAGTTCATTTTTCTATGGTACTCATTGAATATTGTTGGTAATTGGCCGGATTTCATGGGACAAAAATATGACACATTAGTTGCTCCGTACTTAGATCATGAAAGTAAATGTTCTAAGGCTCCCTATCTTTAGTCTTCTTGTCTATGCTTTATTGTATGATCTGTGATTAAGGACGTGTGCCGTGTGCGCTTTGTTGCATTTTGTCAGTATCATCGACAAGAAGATAGATAAGCAACTCTGTGTTGAAAAATGTGTCATGAAAAAAGACACATGGCGCCTCTCGTCGTTGCCACATGAACTAAAAATGAGCAATTATTCAATTTTATGCTACAGAAACCTGTAAACATACTCAAAAGGAACCTACACACGACCCACGTTTATTGCTTCCCAGTATTCCCAATAGAGGTCCACATTACCAAAAGAAATACAATTTTCAAAATTGAAACGTTTATTTAAAATATAAATACAATTCAATGTTCAGTTATAAACATGTTTTACAAATATATGTGTGTATACACTTGGTAATTTTCAAAGAAATATATATATATATATATAAGAAATTTATATATATATAAGAAATTTCTAACCTAAAATTTTCTAACCTAAAATGAACTTAAGGTTTTTTGATAGGATAGAAGTAAATCGTTCTTTGTAAAAAATTAAGTTATTAAGATTTTCCTTATGAGAATTGCAGACAGAATTTTTTACTGAAATCACATATGACAAACACCTCATATACCAAAGTTTCAGATCTAATATTCTCTCAAATAAGGAAAAATAAACAGTAAGATTGGATATGATCATGAATGCCTGAATTAATGTAGAACTTAAAGAGATGATCTGAAAAAATTAAGGTACTGAGAAATACAAATGATAAGCTCAGTATATTTGTGAGAACCATACATAGACTCAAATGATTTAGAAAAGATGCTTTAGTTTTGCATGGGTTATTTTAGAACATAAATAAACACCAATGACAAATATTAACCTTAACTACACAAATAATACTGTACAATATTAATTTACTATAAAAATTAAACAATACATGCAACATATAACAAAATTGGTTAGACAATGACAATAAATCATATGAACTTAAATCTAAACAAAGTATTAAGAATTAAAGAAAATATATTTGTTTTACCTACTTTTAGCATTATACTAAAATTGTTTTGTAAAATGCTTCCCCTGGATAGGTGAAACAATGAAGAAGAATTTTCAGAAAATCTATGAGAATTACTGAAGAACTGAATGAAAGTTTTAAAAATTAAGAAAAGCATGCAGTCCTTTCACAGTTATTGCAAGAAGTTAAATCTAAACTAAATAATTGAATATTAATATTTGAATTACATACAAATAAACTTCCCTTGGGCTTTAACTTTTGATTTCTTACTTGAGTAAAATGAAAGTTATAGATAGACTATTAAAATTGTTTAAATACCCTAATTCAGATGTCCTGTTTTGTATGAGCAGTAAACGTCACTTGACACTCATTTTGGTTGTGCTTCCTGCAATTCTCTTCCTCTTCAACAACTTTTTCTTAAGACTCTCTTCGAGGTGTCTTCCAAATTTTTCTTAAATCTATGTCAATTGGGATGGATGACACACTTGTTCCTAATTATTCTCTTTTTGCACACTAAAATATATCTAGACATTATGGAATACAATATTATTATTAAAATGCTTACCCTTGTATTTTTCAAAGCTCTTATGTGCTGAAAGTTCCATCACTTCTTCAATTCCAGATTGTAAGCAATCCTGTTCAAACAGCCTCTTTCTTTGAAACTGCACATAGACTGAATCATAGGAGGTGGAGGCAGTAGAAGAACCTTGATTTGGGATGTTCATATCATTTTCATCATAACTATTGGCTTCTTAGATCATCAAATGATAAAATGGTCTCGACTTCATTTTCTTAACGTTACTGTGGGTAAGTAGTCAAAGTATATGTAATACATGGGAAAATGAGCATATAAATCCTGTTCAAACAGCCTCTTTCTTTGAAACTACACATACACTGAATCATAGGAGGTGGAGGCAGTAGAAGAACCTTGATTTGGGATGTTCATATCATTTTCATCATAACTATTGGCTTCTTAGATCATCAAATGATAAAATGGTCTCCTGGACTTCTCTCATAACCATTTAATAATCTGCCATGTACATCTCAAAATGTGGTTCCTACACTGTCCTATGTCATATGCCTCTCAAAAGAATATTTTCATTATGGTTCCTCTGTAGTCATATATCCTGCAATGGCTTTTATATCTTTGTGCGCAAATTTGCACTCAGAAATTGTTAGAAAACGTTTAGTGGGCCTTAAGAGTGCCTCTCCAATACTTTTTTTCCACAAGAAAACTGCAATTTTAACATTTCATAATTTTGTAAAAAAAGATCGATTTTTGACATCTAGGTTGGTTGGTTTGTGGCCTTCGCCAATAAGCATTTTGCCAGCCTCGAGTTGTCTGAGTGTACACGTATTGGATGAGAGGGTGCCGTTAGCACGTCTGGGTCGTACCCATCTCCCTTCCAAAATATTTCACAACTACTTCCGTTGGTTCTGTTTGGTCGATTTCACTTTTCTTTCGCTGCGAACAGACTGCGAAAAACGGTTTGTTAGCTCCTTTCGTTTGAGGATTTACGTATATGCGTGTTACACTGAGTTAATTACACTACACTAATTGCTATTAAGTCTATTGTCCTAGCGCAAGCATACCATAACCACTAATATTAATAATCCTATCCTAATGAGCTTACTATCTATACAATAAAAATTACAAGAGAGCTAGGGAAGTTGTGACTGCGACTAATTTAATCAACATTGTTCCAACAGACCATCCATTCTTTAAGGGATATAGTTTTCTCATTTATATTTCTTAACATATCAATCAGTGAAATTGGTCCTGTTATTTTCCTGTGTCTTAATATTTCCTCATATAAATCAAAACTCTCAATACGGTTTAGAGGACATTCCCACAGCACATGCGTCAGTGTACCCAGTATACCGCATTCACATAAGGGATCCCGCTTCACGTTGATACGATGCAGATGGACTGGAAAAAGGCCATGTCCAGTCCTCATTCTGATTAAGGTAGTAATATGCCGCCTATCCTTAAAAGGGAATTTACTATACCAAGGAATCATGGGAAAATTTTCTTGTATATGCTTATAATGTGATCCCCCCGTTTATCCTTATCTTCCATGTTCCTTTAAAGCCGCTTTCTACTTTTTTAAATAGATGTGCCATGAATTCATACCCGTGAACCTGGCAGTCATATGGTATCCTTAACGATCTTCCAATCTTGGCCAACAGGTCTGCTGTTTCGTTGCCCTCTATGCCTCTGTGCCCCGGACACCATAGCAACGCCACTCTTCTCCCCTGTCCCTTTAAATCTCCTATTAATCTTCTAATACTTGCCGTGAACCAATTTAATTTGCTACTTTTCCGACTTCCCATCTTCTCTATTGCGCTCTTGGAATCCGATACTACCAAAATGTCCCTTGCTCCCTTCTGTACAGCTTGTAATATGCCTTCATATATAGCAATAGTTTCCACAGTACTAATATTTAGCCAATCGTGACTTCTAGACATATATTTAGTATCCGCCTCCGGTATGTATATACCAAAACCCATCCTCCCTGTGTGTGGGTCTCGGTAACCATCTGTGAATACTGTTGTGTACCCTTTAAAGGCCACATTGCATTTCTTTTGTAACTCTCGATTTACCTCTGCTATGCTTGAGTTTATCTCATCCACTTTTATTGGATTAACTAAATATTCCCATTCTAATTCATAGTAAGGAGGTTTTTCACTTGTTCGAATTCTGTTCTTAAAAACACCGATCTCCTCCATGGCCTTAACCCATACAGGTTCGCTTCCCCTTTTCCAAAAACTTCCGGTTTTACACAGGTTAAAAGTTTCAAACATAACTTCTCGAAATGGGTTTCCCAGATCTGCCATAATCTTACACACAAATTTGGTCGCCTGCTTTTGCCTTCGCGCTTCCAATGACCACTCTCCATATTCCGCTAACAGGGCTGCTATCGGTGTTGACCTCATACAGCCTGTTACAATTCTCAAGGCTTTGTATTGCATTTTATCTAGATTTGGTAGATGTTGTTTCGCTGTCGGTTGCAATAAAAAGCTCCCATGTTCCAGATGTGATCTAACAAGCCCTTTATAAAGGGTAAGCAAGGTTACCGGGTCCGCCCCCAACCATGTGCCACAGACCGCTCTCATGGAATAAGTAAAAGAGGCCGCTCGTGAAATGCTTCCCCGGAGAGGTGAAAGATTAAAAAAAGTTTTTAGAAATTTGTTAAGTGAATAGAATTATTAAAGAGCTGAATACAAATTTTCAAAATTAAGAAAAACATGCAGTTCTTTCACAGTTATTACAAGAAGTTAAAGCTAAACTAAAGAATTGAATATAAATATTTGAATTAATGTATAAGTAAACTTCCCCTGGGCTTTAAATTTTGATTCCTTACTTGAGTTAAAATGAGAGTTATAGTTGGACTATTAAAATTGTTTAAATATTCTAACTCACAGATGTTTTGTTTCATATGAGCAGTAAACACAACTTGACACTTATTTTGGTCATGTTTAGACATTATGGAGAATCCAGACAAATACCCACCCTAAAATGTCTTACGTAATTTATAGATGTTCCCCTTATGGAATAAATTATTAATATTAAAATGCTTACCCATGTATTGTTCAAAGCTCTTATGTACTGCAAGTTCCATCACTTCCCCAACTCCGGATTGTAAGCAGGGCTTGACTTTTATATCTTTGTGCGCGAATTTGCACTCAGAAATTGTTAGAAAACGTTTAGTGGGCCTTAAGAGTGCCTCTCCAACTCTTTTTTCCACAAGACACCTGCAATTTTAACATTTCATAATTTTGTAAAAAAGATCGATTTTTGATATCTAAAATGCGTATTTGTCGTCCATTACTACTGACAACTGACATACCATACGACAGTTACGACACAGAGCTGTGAATAATGCAGTATTTAACACGGAACAGCCATTTCGTGTTTTATGTAGCATTTCGTGTGTTTAAAGGTTGCTTTCTTTGGCTTCGTCCACACTCCACACACATCGCAGTTCGCATCGAGATCTCGTCGAGTACAGTTCTCCCTTACCTGAAAAGGTGAGAGATAGAGAGATAGGGAACTACCCGACAAAGCGCTCAGCGACACCGAGTTCAACGACATCGAAGCGGCGACTACCTGTCTGCCGGCAAACCCTTGGGTTTTTCCGGCAATTAGTCCTTCTCAGGATTAAAAATTAAGTCCCGTTCGGGACTAAAAGAATTCGTATTTACTGATAAAGTACGTACAAGTAAATCACTTTTGTGTTTCAGATGTCGAAATTTAAGAAGGAACCCCCCGACCCCGCGGACAAAGAATACAAAACAATGAAGAGGCGTTACGAAAAGAAACAGGCCGAAAACCTCCAGCTGAAACAGAAGCTGGAACAAGTGGAGAGAAAACACGGCGAGCAAATCGCAGAACTTTGCGCAACGGTGAAGAAAATTCAAGAAGAGAACGCTCTATTGAGAACGTTAACGGGGACTGAGAAGACCCCGGTCACGGAGGCCCCAGTGAAGACAACAGCGACAACAACAGAACAAAATGGAATAGAGGGCCAAACAGTGGAGGAGGTCGAAATGGACGACTGCTTCCAGGAGGTATCCAGAAAACGGAAGATCTCCAGCGCAGGATCAAGCAGGGCGTCCCCAACGCCATAAAAGGAGGTGCGCATCCCTCCGGCAAAGCGACCGACGGAATCGAAGGAAGCAGGCAACAAAAAGAAGACAACGCCATACGTTCCGCCCAGGAATGTCGACGAAACGAAGATCCCACCGATAGTGCTTACCCAGTCGGAGCACTGGAAACAGGTGAGAGAGAAGATGGTTGCCTTAAACACTGGCTTCACGGCCAGCTGCAGGGGTAATCAGATAAGAATAAATTGTTTGTCCGCGGAGGGGTATCGCGAGACAGTCTCTTTATTACAGGAAAAGAAATGGAAATTCCATACGTTCAACTTCCCGTCGAAGGACATCCGCGTGGTGATTAGAGGTTTAAATACCTTGACCACCACCGAAGAAATAGAAGAGGACCTGAAGATTAAACGATTCAACCCGTATGGGGTGTACGTTATGTACTTCCAACGAAAGAAGAACCATCAACTGCCTCTGTTTCTGGTAAAATTACCAGAAACTGAGAACAGCATCATGGAACTGAAGACAATACTGTACACCTGCGTAACCGTAGAAAAGCAGCGCCAGAAGACCTCACCGATGCAGTGCTTCAAGTGCCAGAGATTTGGGCACGGACAAGGAACCTGCCACGAAGAAGAGAGATTCGTTAAATGGTCTGGACCGCACAGGGCATCAGATTGCCCAGTCAAAGAGACGGAGCCAGCCAAGTGCGCAAATTGCCAGGAAGCCCATGTAGCCAGCTACAGGGGATGCAAAAAGGCACCGAGGCCAACAAAACCGGCGGGAAGACCACCCGCGGTCACAGGAGCTGTGAAACCGGGAATGTCCTACGCTTCCCAGGTCAGCGGAGCGGCGAAGTTCCCTCCTTTGCCACCAACAGCAGCTAAAAAGCCCACCGCACCACCGACCCAGAAACCAACGAAAACCAAAGCCAAAACACCACCCAACCCGAAGTTGGATGTCAACGCTGCCAGACGCGAGATTGCAGAACTGGGTAAAGTCATCCAACAGGCTTTACAAAGGCTCAACGAGGTCAACGCCCAATTAGTCCATCTCGATGGCTAATAGAGCGAGAGCAGCTTCCCTGAAGATAGCTTCGTGGAATATACAAGGAGCGAGAACCCAGCTACACGAACTGGGTGAATTTATCACTCGAAGTAACATAGAGGTCGTGGCACTCCAGGAAACAAAGCTATCAGAAGACAAGCGTTTCAGCATCGAGGGATACACCACTTACAGGAACGACAGGAATGCAAGAGGAGGGGGAACAGCCCTTCTCGTGAAGACAACAATACCACACCACAGAATCCTGACCCCGGACAACCTTGCATCGACTGAAGCAACAGGCATGCAGGTAAGTATGACTAATAACCAAAGTATTACCATTTTTTCAGTATACATTCCTCCGAATCCTGGATTTTCGGATGCTGATTTCGACGCTCTACTGCCAGATCGTCAGCACACAATCCTCATTGGTGACATGAACTGCAAATCACCACAGTGGAACAGCAGGACCACAAACGGAAATGGCGCGAGGCTAGTGGCCTATGCGGATACCCACGACATAACAGTCATGGGGCCTATCTCACATACACACTACCCTCACGACATAGCAGAAGATCGGATGTCCTGGATATCGCAGTCATCAAGAATCCGACACATCTTGCAGACATCCATACAGTCCAAGAGGGATCAACGGACCACAATCCGGTGATCCTGCTTGTAGGGGATCCAGACGAGCATAGAGACGAAGAAGAGCAACGCTTCCAGAAGGTGAATTGGGACCTATTCCGAAGGAACCTGGACCGCACACTGAGACCAATCCCTGTGATCGAAAGTAGGGAAGAGGTCGAAGCGACGATTCAACTCCTAGAGGATGGAATCAATGCAGCTCTGGAAGCCAGCACTCGTAGCATCCGAAAACACAGAGACAAGAAGTACGCCAACCTTCCAGATGACATCAGGGAGCTAATCCTATAGAAAAACAGAGCTAGAAGATGAGCTCAAAGAACAAGGCAACCGGACGACAAGCGTAGAGCCAACGCATTGAATCGGGCAGTCACTGAAGCTCTAAGAACGCATTACAATGATCGATGGAATGGTTACCTGGGGCAACTGGACCCGCAGAAACCAGGCTTCTGGAATCTGCAAAAAATCCTGAGAACGGACAGGCGTCCAGTACCCCCACTTCATGGCGAGCAAGGTATAGTCTACTCAGACCTTGAAAAGGCAGAAGCATTCGCTGACAGCCTTGAGAGAGAATGTAGACTGAATCAACACGACGATGACGACGACGACCACGAACTCCGAGTCGAGAGGCAAGCCAGAAGGATAAGGAACCATGAGGACATCCCACCGATCAGGACCACGACCCCGGAAGAGGTACGGGACCAGATCAGACGTCTCAAGCAACGAAAAGCACCTGGACATGACCGTATATCCAACAGGATAGTCAAACGGTTCACCAGGAAGGCTGTCGTTTCCTTGACAAACATCATCAATGCAATGCTAAGACTCAGATACTACCCGAGGAGATGGAAGTATGCCGACATTATCATGCTGCCTAAGGCCAACAAGGACGGTACTTTTCCACAAAACTATCGCCCTATTAGTCTACTACCAGCCATGAGTAAAGTAGCAGAAAGGATCTTCGCGAATCGACTCCAAGAGACCATAGACGATCTGAATGTGATTCCAGACCAGCAATTTGAATTCAGACATCCACACGCCATCGAACATCAAGTTCTACGCCTTGTAGAATACGCCTCAGACGGACTCAACCGGAATCGAAGAACAGCCTTCATCTTCCTGGATGTAGCAAAAGCCTTCGACCGAGTATGGCATGACGGACTATTAGTCAAGATGGACCAATTAGGATTTCCCACTAACATCATCCAGCTAGTGGGCTCCTTTTTGAGACATCGAAGAGTAAGAGTACGAGTAGGCCAAGAGCACTCCAGATACCGGACCACCGAGGCAGGGGTTCCCCAAGGAGCAGTCCTGTCCCCGATGCTATTTTCAATCTACACTGCACACATCCCAAGACCAGCCGACGCTATAATTGCCCAGTTCGCCGACGACACCGCCATAGGATGCCAATCTTTCAGATTCGAGCCTGCCTTGAGGCGGCTGCAGGCTGCCACTGACAATTTAGCTGAATGGTGCCTTCAGTGGAAGATAGCCATCAACGAGGACAAAACCCAAGCTCTGTTCGTCAACGGGAGAAGCCGCACGATCGTTCCGACAGGAAACCTGACCGTCAACGGCAGACAAATTCCATGGAAGAACGAAGTCAAATACCTTGGGTCATCATCGACAAGGGGTTGACTTTCACGAGGCATGTCCAAGAGACTCGTAATAAAGTCCGGGCTGTCCGTGCCAAACTTTACCCCTTAATAGGAAGAGGAAGCAAGCTGGGACTCTTAAACAAGCTCACTCTCATCAAGACAGTCATCTTGCCAATGCTGACGTACGCTTCAACAGTATGGGGACACACCAGCAAGAGCAACAGGCAGGCCATCCAAAGGCAGGAGAACCTATGCCTACGCCTCGCAGTCGACGCACCCTGGTTCGTTCGTAACACGGTGATTTTCAACGATTTACACCAACCAGTGCTTGCAGAAATGAAGAGGCGGGCCAGAGAGGCTTAAGCCATACTGGAACAACACCCAAACCTTCACCTACGACAACTAATCGACTATGACCCCAGATTTATTGACAAATACAAACGGCCTAAGAACCAGCTCTGCCTTAGCGAAGGGGAAGAGGACGAAGAAGCCCAGAGATAGAGGACAGGTAAGTAAAAAAAATGAAGTATATAACAATCTTTTTTTCAGGAGACAACAAGGGGGGCCCGGGGGAAACCAACCTACCAAACAAAGAGAAGAAAGAAGAACACACACCCACAAAAACAAACGACGACAACGTGCACGCCCACAGAAGGTTACAATTAGCTATATATCATAGCAAAGAATGAGCCACGTAACACAAATAAGACAGTTGCTGTAGTACCAATAAGGTAAAGCAACGGAACCAAACCAAAGCCAAGCTATCCCAACAAGAAGACAGCGATTATGCAGAAGGAAACCTGCGTTAGCGTGAGGACCTGAGTTAAGCCTCAGGGGGTGGATGGCAAGGGGACTGGAAGTGCTCATCAGTAAAAATTTTCTGAAGGGCAAATCTAGTTCCTGGGCTCGCGCATGGGTGTGTGTGTGTGGGGGGCTTCGTCCTATTCCGTTATTGACTGCTATTGAGTTAACAACGAAATATTTTCCAGTGCGATTTAGTGTGTTTTTGCGAAATTTAAGAAAATGGCGGAAGGTGTGCCTTCAACTAGTGCGGCTGGGTGTAGCGAAGATGATCCTGTTCCTCAACACGGATGTTTTGACGGGGTCGGAAACGTAGAGGATAACGAGGAAGTTGAGTGGAATTTATTCGAAATAGGCAGCGAATTAAGAACCCACGAGCAATGTGTCGCTTTTGCTGTGCAAAGGGGCTTACTTGCCAGCTCTAAGATGTGTTGGAGGCATCACGTGCCGATGAAAATTACTGAGAGTGTCGGGAAGCTGGGCCTATATGAGTGCAATAAAGGTGTATGGGGCAAAAATCGAGTGTCTCGCACGAAAGGCCCGTGGTTTGAAGACGCCAGAATTACTTTGCCACAAATATTCTACCTCATGTATTGCTTTGCGCACCGATTCTCGTACGAATCCGTATTGAGGGAACAGTATAAACGCCAACCGCATAAACTGTCGACTGCCACTATAGCCGACTGGTATAATTACTTTCGGGAAACTGTGGTACTGTACCAGGCACATCGGCAAAATTTGAAAGGCAAAATAGGTGGGCCAGGCAAGATAGTTCAGATCGATGAGAGCAAATTTGGGAAGCGGAAGTATAACAAAGGTAAGTAGGAACGTAGATTTTAAGCCTTACTCATCCTTTTTTTGTTACCTACACAGCAGAACATTAAATTTATTTTGTATTTTGGTGGTGATCTTGTGTCACACTATTGAATTGAAAATTTTTGTCTACGCGTGCGGGGTAGGGGGGGAGGGGGTGATCGTTTACCTTTTGCTCTGCCGTTCCTGTAGACAAAAATTTTCAATTCAATAGTGTGACACAAGATCACCACCAAAATACAAAATAAATTTAATGTTCTGCTGTGTAGGTAACAAAAAAAGGATGAGTAAGGCTTAAAATCTACGTTCCTACTTACCTTTGTTATACTTCCGCTTCCCAAATTTGCTCTCATCGATCTGAACTATCTTGCCTGGCCCACCTATTTTGCCTTTCAAATTTTGCCGATGTGCCTGGTACAGTACCACAGTTTCCCGACAGTAATTATACCAGTCGGCTATAGTGGCAGTCGACAGTTTATGCGGTTGGCGTTTATACTGTTCCCTCAATACGGATTCGTACGAGAATCGGTGCGCAAAGCAATACATGAGGTAGAATATTTGTGGCAAAGTAATTCTGGCGTCTTTAAACCACGGGCCTTTCGTGCGAGACACTCGATTTTTGCCCCTGCATACACCTTTATTGCACTCAAATAGGCCCAGCTTCCCGACACTCTCAGTAATTTTCATCGGCACGTGATGCCTCCAACACATCTTAGAGCTGGCAAGTAAGCCCCTTTGCACAGCAAAAGCGACACATTGCTCGTGGGTTCTTAATTCGCTGCCTATTTCGAATAAATTCCACTCAACTTCCTCGTTATCCTCTACGTTTCCGACCCCGTCAAAACATCCGTGTTGAGGAACAGGATCATCTTCGCTACACCCAGCCGCACTAGTTGAAGGCACACCTTCCGCTATTTTCTTAAATTTCGCAAAAACACACTAAATCGCACTGGAAAATATTTCGTTGTTAACTCAATAGCAGTCAATAACGGAATAGGACGAAGCTAAAGAAAGCAACCTTTAAATACACGAAATGCTACATAAAACACGAAATGGCTGTTCCGTGTTAAATACTGCATTATTCACAGCTCTGTCGTAACTGTCGTATGGTATGTCAGTTGTCAGTAGTAATGGACGACAAATACGCATTTTAGATGTCAAAAATCGACCTTTTTTACAAAATTATAAAATGTTAAAATTGCAGGTGTCTTGTGGAAAAAAGTGTTGGAGAGGCACTCTTAAGGCCCACTAAACGTTTTCTAACAATTTCTGAGTGCAAATTCGCGCACAAAGATATAAAAGTCAAGCCCTGCTTACAATCCGGAGTTGGGGAAGTGATGGAACTTGCAGTACATAAGAGCTTTGAACAATACAGGGCTAAGCATTTTAATATTAATAATATATTCCATAAGGGGAACATCTATAAATTACGTAAGACATTTTAGGTTGGGTATGTGTCTGGATTCTCCATAATGTCTAAACATGACCAAAATGAGTGTCAAGTTGTGTTTACTGCTCATATGAAACAAAACATCTGTGAGTTAGAATATTTAAACAATTTTAATAGTCCAACTATAACTCTCATTTTAACTCAAGTAAGGAATCACAATTTAAAGCCCAGGGGAAGTTTACTTATACATCAATTCAAATATTTATATTCAATTCTTTAGTTTAGCTTTAACTTCTTGTAATAACTGTGAAAGAACTGCATGTTTTTCTTAATTTTGAAAATTTGTATTCAGCTCTTTAATAATTCTATTCATTTAACAAATTTCTAAAAATTTTTTTTAATCTTTCACCTCTCCGGGGAAGCATTTCACGAGCGGCCTCTTTTACTTATTCCATAGGACAATTAAAGTTTAACCTCAAAATTTTTGGATAATAGCATTCAACATTGAACTAAAATAACTATTATTCCTTTGACCTTGCAATATGTAATAAATAGATGAGATAGGAAGTAATTACAAATTTTGGCACAGATTTTAAATGCAGTTTTATTTATAGAAATGTGGGAAAATCTGAATGATTGTATGCCGTGTGCATTATATGTGCCGTGTTGAAAATTTTGTGAGTAAGTAACTGAGTCATTCTGTGTGCAGTGTTATTTATGGATATGTGGGAGAATTTGTTGAAAATTTTGTGTGTAACTGAGTCATTGTATTGCCATTCTGAATTCACGATGATGAAACCTTTATTGTATCAATGATCTGCGAAGGAAACAAAGAAAACAATTGTGATGTGTGTGTGTTGTTTATCTTTGGGGCTCTTATCCTGGTTAATAATTTTTCGGACATATTAAAAGAATATCATTATTGTTGTTGCACAGGGCATATAAGAACAGAGTTTCGACAATGGCTCTTCGACCCCTTTGTGATGAAAATGATATGAACATCCCAAATCAAGGTTCTTCTATTGCCTCCTATGATTCAGTGGATGTGCAGTTTCAAAGGAAGAGGCTGTTTGACTGCTTACAATCTGGAGTTGGGGAAGTGATGGAACTTGCAGTAGATAAGAGCTTTGAACAATACAGGGGTAAGCATTTTAATATTAATAATAGATTCCATAAGGGAACATCTATAAATTATGTAAGACATTTTAAGGTGGGAATGTGTCTGCTAATATCTTACAAAATTGTACATGGGGTAGGTGGCTGTTTGAAATTGATTTTACACTTTTATTTGATGAACTTAACTATAGAGAAATTTAAATTCTCTTAATGAGCAATTTCACAGTTAAAAACTAACATTAACCATATTTTATTAATTAAATAATAACCAAATCCTTATTTGTATATGCATTTACTTACTTACAATAATGTCAAAGAAAACTCTCAAAGTTGTTTTTCTTGGAAAATGAAATGTATATATATATATATATATATATTAGACTGGTAATTGATCACAAATAAAGTTTGTGTCAAAATGTGAGCCAATTTTAATCTTAAGAGGTCTTTCATCACAAATTTCGATTTTAGAAACAGATTGGTTTATCAGTTACAAAATTACAAAGTTAAAAAATTAAATCGCAAAAACAGATAAATTGTTGTAGAGAATTTAATTTTGTATTTTTCAGTTATATTGTTGATAGGCCCATTGATATAAAAATTATAGGCTCAAAATTTGACATTAACTTTTTTGTCATCCTAAATAATATTTTGGTTCACAATCAATAAAGTCGATTTTTTTAGCATATTTTAATGTATACACACTTAGTGTTTTATAATTTTAAAATGTTTACTGCATTAATATTATGACATAGAGTGTCAAGTGTTTACTGCTTATAGGAAACAAATCATCTGTGAGTTACAGTATTTAAACAATTTTAATAGTCCAGTTATAACTCTCATTTTAACTCAAGTAAGAAATCAAAAGTTAAAGCCCAGGGGAAGTTTATTTGTACATTTATTCAAATATTTATATTCAATTATTTAGTTTAGCTTTATCATCTTGCAATATATGAAAGAACTGCATGTTTTCTTAATTTTTTAAATTTTTATTCAGCTCTTCAGAAATTCGGTAATAATATTGATTTTTCTAAAAAATTTTTCTTTAATCTTTTACCTCTCCGGGGAAGCATTCCAGGAAACAATTTTAGTATAAAGCTACATGTAAACAAATGTATTTTCTTCTATTTTTAAAACTTCGTTTATTGTCATTGTCTAACCAATTATGATATATGTTATATGTAATGTTTAATTTTTTTAGTAAATTAATATTGTACAATTTATTTGTGTAATTAAGGTTAATATTTGCCATTGGTCCTAAACTTTGGTATATGAGGTTTTTGTATATGCGATTTCAGTACTGTCTGTAACTGTCATTAGGAAAATCTTAATGTGGCAATGAAGAGAAGTGCTACATGTCCAATTTTATGACACATTTTTCAACACAAAGTTGTATATCTATTTTCTTGTCTATATACGGTCCCCAAAATTTTTGGATAATATATCAACATTGAACTAAAATAACTGTTATTCTTTTGACCTTGCAATATGTAATAATTTAAGAGATGAGACAGCAAGCAATTGCAAAGTATGAATCATTTGGCAGACATTTAACATTGAACTACAATAACTGTTATTCATTTGACATTGCAATATGTAATTATAAAGTATGATTTTTTTTGGCACAAATGTAAAACATGTGCAGTGTGATTTATGGATATGTGGGAGAATCTGAATGTTTCTAGCTTGTGTATACATTGTATGATCTATTATTAAGCATGTATGCCGTTTGCATCATATGCGCCTTGTTGAAAATTTTGTGTTTAACTGAGTCATTCTGCTTCCAGAATCCGAATTCCTGATGAGGAAACCTTTATTGTACCAATGATCTGCGAAGGAAACGAACAAAACAATTGTGATGTGGGTGTTGTTGATCTTTGGGGCTCGTATCCTGGTTAATAATTTTTCGGACATATTAAAAAAATATCATTATTGTTGTTGCACAGGGCATATAAGAACAGAGCTTTGTGAAGAAATTGTTTAACTTTTCTTTAACAATTCTTAAATTATTTTGCCCGTGAATTGAGATTTTCTCTCCACTCTTTTTCTCTTGCAAAAGACAGAGAACAAACTGTAATAAACCAATTGTATTGCCCAAATTACTGGTTGTCCATATAGAAATTGTATTTTGTATATTTGACACTTTGTTGTCAGTTGCTTTTGATTAACAATAAAATCGGAGTGAAAATTGTAGAATATAACTTGAAATATACATTTGCTAATAAATGTTTTGATAACGTTTTTTTCTCGGGGATTGGTAGCCGGAACAATAAGATACCAGTTGAAGTAAATTTCGCATTTCTTTTTCTTCCACAATTCGTAAATTACGAGGCACCGGTAAGCATTTTAACCATCAATTTGTTCATTTTTTTTTCAGTTTGATGGTTTATAAACTAATTGTTGGATTTCTGTTATATTTTGAATAATATTTTCCGACTTGGATCTAAATTGACTACATACAACAGGTAGTTGGTCGATCGTTAATGGGATTGTATTTTGTTTTCATATGCCAGGTACATGCATAAAATACATACCCACAGTACTTTCACAATTTCTTGAATTCAGAACGGATCAATAATAATTTTTGTGAATAGATAGAGCATTAATTTCTCACAATAATTTTATAAATAATGAGTAAAAATTAAATATATTTATTATATGATTTTCTTTAAAGATTTCCGATCATGGCAAAACCAACAAATTTTGATGTGGAAATTACAAAAAAGTTTGACAAGTTATGGAATTTTGCAGAACAAGCTCTAGAAAAAATAACAATATATCGGGAAACAACCTATGTTGGAGAAGCCTTCATCCATGGGGGTGACTTACATACCACCGCCTCTACCAAACAAAATTTCAAACATATTAGGACCTGGAAAAAAATCTCCTTTCAAAAAACCCGACCCCCTTAAAAAAATGGTCAAAATACATCACCAAATTCCAGCTCAAAATAAAACAAATTGGCAACAACAGCAGCAACAATCACACCTATTTCCAAGTGGACCTGTGATGCTCACATCCAAACAACTTCCACCCCGACGTTTGTCACCCAATCAATTTACAGACAAAAAAGAACTTCCGTACATCACAATATCAGACCCACCCTTAAACCTCTTTGTCCAAACTGGTGCTACAAAATCGTTTTTAAATCCTGATATCGCCGAAAAATTTTATAAAAATTTTATCAAAATGAATCTTTTGTTGTTACCTAAATTTTTCAAACTTATTCTCAAGAATTTTGCGCTGAGATACCTTGTTTTTCAGAATTTAATTCTAATAACAAATTAAAATTTTATTTATTTAAATTTCACAAAACATTCGATGGTTTAATTGGTTTAGACAATTTAAACTTATTACAAGCACGTTTAGACTTTTCAAAATCAACATTACTGACTGAAAACTTGACTTTACCTATTCACTATTATGGAATAAACACCAACGCAAATAAGTATATCACCAATGAATTAATGAGATCGAATCCCATTTGCGTCAAAGATATTACTGGCCTTCAATAAAAGCAGATATTGAAGATTATATCAATACTTGTGAAATTTTGTCAGATCAACAAATATGACAGAAATCCAGCAAAACCAAAATTTATGGTGTCAGATAATAATGGAACCAAATTTAAATAAATAAATAAATATTCCTTTATTCAACATTTAAAATCATTGCATTTACAAAAAAAATAATCTTACAAATACAAATGATTTATTTGCCTTGTCAAACAACCACCACCCGCGTCACTCAGCATCTTTCAAAAATTCATCATACGAGTAGTATGCTTTTCTGGACAGGTATGTATAGAGCTCCTTTCCAAACTTCACTATACTTTTCTCATTCCCTCTAGCTTGCGTATATTTGTTAAAACTTATAGTCCTCCTATAGATATGGGAATTTTGCCCAACTGATAGCCTAGAGAATGGCTGATGTAGTTCATTGCTGCTACGAGTTGAATAATTGTGTATTTGATCATTTGTAGTAAGTGATACTTGCTTTTTAATATGATATTTTTTTGTGTAGAGAAGACTTTGTTAATATGAGCTGAACAGCCCCAAAATATAAGGCCATATGACAAAATCGACTCCGCTAGGCCGAAATATGCTAATTTAAGAACATTGAAACTTACGGTAAATTTTAATTGGCGCATTAGGAAAGAGGTCTTACTTAATTTATTTGTTACATAATCAATGTGTTTTTTCATTCAGATTCATTATTTAACCTGACAGGATAACTTAAATTATTTGTGTTGTTTTTAGGTAGGAATGACATTATTTGTGATTTTTTAACATTTACCGTTAAACCATGTGAATTATAATAGTCATGAAATTCCCGAGTGGCTACATTAGCATTTCTGACAAGTTCATAATCACTTTTCCCAAATATGCCAAACTTTGTGTCATCAGCATAGAGAATTTTGAGATCAGATGTGGGACATGATAATGAAACATCATTAATAAATATAAGAAATAGAACAGGGCCCAATATTGAGCCTTGTGGCACCCCCGTATGGACTGTCTTGTAATTGGATCTAGTTTCGCCTACTTGAACAGCTTGTTCACGGTTTGTGATGTATGATCGAATCCATTCATTTGCTGAGCCTCTGACGCCTATTCTATTAAGTTTATCTAGTAACAAGTAATGGTCTATGGAGTCAAATGCACATGATAAATCGAAGAAGCAAGTTATATTTAATATTTTATTGTTCAATGAGTCATATATAAAATTGCACAGCTCCGATAATGCACTATGTGTAGATTTATTTGCCCGAAAGCCGTGTTGGCAGGGGATTAGTAAATTATAATTCTCGAGAAAAGTGTTCAGTCTAATGTTGTAAGCCGCTTCAAAAACTTTAGCTAGCTGACTTTGAACACATATGTTTCGATAATTTGTAATATTTTCTAGTGGACCTTTATTTTTGTAGACTGGTATAGATTTAGATTTTTTTAAATGTTTGGGATATTTTCCTGTTTTAAAAGACTCATTAATTAGATAAGAAAGTGGAACACAAATTTCTTCCTTTACAGATCTCAAAGCAGTACCATTTATTTCATCTATTCCAGCTGCTTTTTTAACAGTGTTTTTTTTAATTAAATATTTAATTTCGTCCGGTGTTGAAGGCGTTTAGAAAAATGACGTTTTAGCAAAGTCACAAAGTTTAATCTCTTCATACCTGGGAACTGAAACCTCTATGTTTACGAAATGTTCATTAAAAGCATATATCTCCCATATTCATAAATTTGTTGTCAGAATTATCATACATTTCCTTAGGGAGAGGATTTTTAGACTTACCTTTCATTTCATTTATAATTCTCCAGGATTCTTTACTAATGTTTTGTGCACCGAGAATTCTGTCATTATTGAAAGTTGCTTTTGCCTTGTTAACTTTTGCTTATAAATTAGTTTTAGTTTTCTGTATCTTTCTTTTATAATCTCGTTATCTGAACTGGTGTATATACTATGCAATTCACATAGAGTAGCATGTAAAGATTTAAGTTCACTATTGTAACAATTATTTTTGAATTTGTCTAAGTGTTTATTGGGAAATAACACCACACTTTAAAGGAAATTGCTGTATATTCCAAACGTTTCGGGGTCTAGATCAGACCACGTTGTTAATGGCTAAGAAACTACGGATTAAAAAGGTACAATTCCAAGATGTAAATTTAAATATTTGACAATGTTTATTATTTGATTTTTGACGTCAAAAATCAACATTGTGTTGCAGTTTCTAAAGCATATTTATTTATAAACACCTTCTGTTTGAATCTGGGGTCTAGAATTGTACTTTCTGCGTACAAAATATTATTTTCTATGTCTTTAAAGTGGTCTTCCATGCCTTTCTTCAAAATTGAATGTACGCCGATTATTTTTTTCATCATTGGGGGTATAATTTTGAAGAAATCTTTTAAGTAAATTACAAGACAATCACTTTTGATAAAGTCATATTTTTTTTCTATACTTATTTCTACGGTGACTTCATAAAACGGTCTAAGTAAAAGCAAGACATTTTCAATTATTTTCCAGTCCTCTTCACATATAAGTACATCGGGGCATAGAAAATCAAGAGTGCATATCACTGCATCTTTTATCTGTATTATTCGCTGAAGCATATCAAAAGTTAGACTACAGTGAGCTTGTATATCCTGCTTGAGCTTAAACATCGGTAAATTCATTAGTTGTTGTGTTTCAATTAATGTTTTTTTGCCATATGTGTTGCGATTAAAAAACTTGACAATTCTTCTAACTTTCACTAAAACATCAAATATTTGTTTAGCGCCGGTTGCACAACAAAATTCAGACACTGAGCAAAACACTCGATCGATGGCCAATCACCAGGTCCTGTAGCAAATATGTTATTTGCAACATTGTCGCCAACGACAGCAGAAACTTTATTGACAATATGCCAATCCCTCAAATAAGTGCATAATTTTTTACCAATATGTCAATATGTAATTTATACAAGTTAATAATGCGGACTGAAGTTTAGTCTCGTCATTTATAAAGTGGGCTATAATGGCTATGTAGTTTTCATTTGTTCTGGAAGTCCAACCACTAACACTCAGCGACAATGCAGCCATACGCACTCGTTTCTGTACTTCTACCATTACGTCTTCATAAACCTTTGTTAATAAATGTCTTAACGTCTTCTTGGTGGAAGTTAGGAGCCGGGGCAATGAGATACCAGTTCAATTAATTTTTGTATTTCTTTTTCTTCCATTATTCATAAATCATGATGCCCTTTGACAACTTGTCTATCAATTTGTTCATTTTTTCCAGTTAGTGATGGTCTACAAACATATTGGGATATTAATTGTTGAGATTCTGTTTTATTTAACCTTGTAGAAATAACATTTTTCGGCTCTGGCGTGAATTGATTGCATACAACGGGTGGTTGGTGATTCTTTAATGGATGTGTTATTTCCATATGCCCAGTTGAGTTTCTAAATGAACTTGTCGCAAAACTTGTTAATGCTAACCAGATATCATCACACTTGTCCATTTCTTCCGAGAAATCTACCCACTGAGAACTGTGTTTTCGCTTTAAGGACATATAAATTAAAACAAACCATGTTAAACAGTTATAATAAAAACGTAATAACTTTAGATTATACGTTTTTGGATTTACCGTCATGACATCCCCTCTCAATTTTATATAGATATATAACGACTCCTAAGCTAAATTTGAACATAAAGTTTTTTAAATGCGACAGTCATTTTCTTTAAATGGAGAAACAAATTTTATATGAAGAATATTTATTATTGGGCATGAATATGTTAAAAATTGTTGAGTTGAAATATATGGAGACAGCAAAAGACCTTGTTATTAAAGAGGAATCAAAAATTATACAAATAGCTTTAAATTTTCCCGAATATAAAGGAGTACATGCAAAACTAAAATATAATTTACCAAGAAACTCTTCAAGAAAAATGATTAATTTTTTAAAACAATATAATTTAAATGAAAATAATGACATAAAAATATTTACATACAAACAAATATTTGAAGAACTCTTTAAATCAATTGTAGAAGATTACAAAATGTACTATTCGCTATTATTAAATCATGGCATTAATAATAAACATTTTGAAATAATATTCACAAATTGCAATCATAACAATAAATATAAAGCCATTGACAACGAAGTCAGAATAGACTTTGAAACGTTTGGTATTCCTGCAATATACGTAGTTTTATTTCTATTGTGGTGTTATTCCCCAAAGAAACATAAAAAATAAATATGATGTGGAGAATATTATTATGATTGCATTAAATTTCGAAAACTCCATGGGTGTTGGATTTTTAAATAAATGTGAATGTGATCATAGCTCAACATGTAGACTAATCGAAGAGGGTCAGTATTCGTATAAAAATGGTTTTGATTTGTTTAAATATTTACCCACCAAGAAAATGTATAATTTAACTCCACAACTTTTTTTTCCAAGGCTGTTACATTCGAGAAAATTTTTTTCGTAGCTGAATTATTATTTTAATAACACATTTTTATTTATGATATTTTACAAAATGTTTTATTGTATAAATAATTACTTAAAATAGCATCGTAAGTCAATTTAATTAAGCAATCGTAAAAATTATAAATTAAATATGGACTAGAATATTTAATTTTAAAATGAAAAGTTTAACTGCTTATGAGGCTCTTTGTCAAGATCTCGACGATAATGCAGAAGAATTTTAGTTCTCGGAGAATTGTTAAAATTATTTCAAGTCCAGTTGAGTGCAGGGAGCTCGTCAAGATCTATTCCTCATGGAAGCAACAAAATTGTAATTTTTGAAATATACATTTACACAATCTGTTTCAAATAATAATAAATACATGTTCTAAATACACACTTTATTTTAATTTACTAAATAGGTATAACAAAAATATATATTCAATTTATTTATTGAGATGTTTTTGTTCCTCCCTCATAATTTCGAACAACTCCTTTAGTTCTCTATAAAGGTTTGTTTCATCACCTGACGATTGATCCGACTCGAGTTTGTGGTCCATTATTGTCGACAAGTTCTCTGAATTTTCACGTGTAAGTTGCTCTTCTGAAATATAAATTACATTTCTATAAATATTTTAAATTAGTTTTGACATAAAAATAAATGTAACTTACGGTGACTGGGTGCATCTTTAATGATTTTTGCTTTTTTCGGTGGTGGCGGTTCAGTACTTTTATCCATGTTCATGTTTGAATAGTGCAGTAGTTTCTGTAATGGGTGTTTAAAATCTCCTGAATATATAACAGTCGAATATATATAATTTAGTCGAACGATATATACAACTACATTAATTTCTACATGTAATTTTAGAAACAGGTTCCTAAATCAATTATAAAATTTATTAATATCATCTATTACACGTTTACAGTTATTTTTAACTTCATCGACCTTATTCTTTGACCTTCTTTAATTACTTTTCGCTTCCTGGATGTTTATTTTTAAACACCCTGGAAAATTTATTTTCTTTTGGTTTAAAGATGTACCAGAATCAATATCGAGCCCCTTATATTTATCCAAAAATGATTCCTCGTAAATAGCTTATTGTTTTTCCATAGAGTTCCTGAATTAATTTTTGCGATAATATTTTTTTCATGTAAAATTTCTATTATGCAAAGACATATTTACAAAGATGAATAAAGTATCATATGTTCTTGAATTTTTTTTACAACAAATTCACTCGTCTCGCATATTAGGTTCAATAATTTCTGCACTTTTTCTTTCTTTATGTCAGTTTACATTTTAAAGGGGTATTAATATTTGTTATTGGTTTAATATCTTTTTCATTATTAATTTATAAATAAAGAACAGTAACTGTAGCACGGGTGTTTAATTAACACTAGAGAAATTTCTATAATTTATATTTAAAACCCCTCTCCAAAGAAAGTATGGTACTTCCCCTCTGTAAAATATACAGCACCCCCTTCGATAATTGTTCGACATACCAAAGTATGAACCCCGGTCTTTGAAGGACCATTTGTATTTTTTTACATTCAACGTTAATATCAAATGTCCATATTAAATGCAATTCCAATAATTTATGAATTTCCTATGGGAATAAAATGGCAAGTTATCCATAGGATTTTTATAATATATTCAAATAATTATATAGAATATAACAAGACGAATTTTTACATTTAATTATCTTAATATAACAAAATACTTGCGTAACAACATAATTAATTTCCAAAATGGCAGTATTCGTTTACCACGTATGTCAAGATTTGAATTTGATAATTTATAAAACTACACAATTAAATACTTCGGGTCACACCGAATTTATTTCACTTTTTAATTATAATACCTTTATTTGTAAATCTTGAAAAAAATAACTTTAGAATATGTAAACTAGAATTAAACAATTCTAAAAACTTTATTAACCAAAACATATAACAGGAATGTTTTTACTTGATTCAAATATCTATTAGTTAAATTTTTGATTACTTCATTCGCCACTAATACGTCTTGCCAAGTGTATGTCCTGGGGAGTAATTGTCATTCGTTTGGCATGAATAGCACATAAATTGGTATCTTGGAAAAGACCAATCAAGTAGGCTTCACTAGCTTTTTCTAAAGCCATTATTACTGGACTTTGAAATTTTAAGTCACACTTAAGATTTTGCGCAATTTCTCGAAGAAGTCGTCGTTGGAATGAAAGTTTTTTTTATTAACAAATCGGTACTTTTCTGATAATGACGAATTTCACGAATAGCCTTTGCTTTTTCACACCACTCGAGGCGGGTGCATTTTTACGTACCAGATTTGTTGGCAATTGTTTCCTAGATACTTTATCACTGTCGGTTGATTTATTTGGAGTATGCTTACGCATTCCGAGTATGATTCACATTGACAATGAGATATCAACTATTTTTGGATGGTCACTACCGGGAGTTACATGCAGTGAACTTCATGAGACGACGAAGCGCACACCTGCAGACAGTATCAAGTTTCATTTCATCGCAATTGTTTTCAACGTTTAAATAAAATTATGATTATTCTTGTTTGAGCCTTCGCTTGCATTGTATCAGTCTGAAATAAGTTTTCTAATAATTTTTCAACAAATTTTGTTTTTAAAAAGTTATTTTGAAAGGACAACGATTTAATTCGGGTCTGTGACGATCTTTTTCACACCACTCGAGGCGGGTGCATTTTTACGTACCAGATTTGTTGGCAATTGTTTCCTAGATACTTTATCACCGTCGGTTGATTTATTTGGAGTATGCTTACGCATTCCGAGTATGATTCAGACTGACAATGAGATATCAACTATTTTTAGATGGTCACTACCGGGAGTTACATGCAGTGAACTTCATGAGACGACAAAGCGCACACCTGCAGACAGTATCAAGTTTCATTTCATCGCAATTGTTTTCAACGTTTAAATAAAATTATGATCATTCTTGTTTGAGCCTTCGCTTGCATTGTATCAGTTTGAAATAAGTTTTCTAATAATTTTTCAATAAATTTTATTTTGGAAGGACAACGATTTAATTCGCATTCCGAGTATGATTCACACTGACAATGAGATATCAACTATTTTTGGATGGTCACTACCGGGTCTGTGACGATTTTTTTCACACCACTCGAGGCGGGTGCATTTTTACGTGCCAAATTTGTTGGCAATTATTTCCTAGATAATTTATCACCGTCGGTTGATTTATTTTGAGTATGCTTACGCAAGTTACATGCAGTGAACTTTGTGAGACGACGAAGCGCGCACCTGCGGACAGTATCAGGTTTCATTTCATCACCGTTGTTTTCAACGTATAAATATAAAATTATGATCATTCTTGTTTGAGCCTTCGCTTGCATTGTATCGGTCTGAAATAAGTTTTGTAATATTTTTCAATAAATTTTATTTTGGAAGGACAACGATTTAATTCGCATTCCGAGTATGATTCACACTGACAATGAGATATCAACAATTTTTGGATGGTCACTTGTGTCCCCGCCCCCACAATTCTGAAAATACAGATAATTTTTAAAGTGGGGAAGATCATATAAATATCAACTCTCGAATGCATTCTTATACATAACATTTGCAGTGTTCAGTTCCAAGAGAATATTTGTTTATTATAATTATATATACACAATCTCGTAATCATTATGGAATGTTTGAAAGATAAAAATATAATTTGTCCATACGATTCAAATCACAAGATATGGCAATCACGTTTAGCAATACATTTATCAAAATGCAAGAAAAATCACCCCAATATTGGTCTTGAAACGTGTGACTTCAATGCGTTTCACAAAATACCGAAACATGAACTGGAAATGCATCATAATAATTGCCCAGATAAAAGAGACATTGAAAGGGCATTATTTCGGGGAGAAGATCAACCAACAAATAAATTTCCCCTTTTCAATATGCATGTACCGTCTACAGAATCGTGGGATGATTGTAATTACACTAGTTACGAACCCACAAAATTCATTGAAAACAAACCAGTTGTCTTCTAAACGTTGTTTGTGGCATATTCTTGATAACTTATATGTTTCTTTGGGGAATAACACCACAATAGAAATAAAACTACGTATATTGTGGTGTTATTCCCCAAAGAAACATATAAGCTATCAAACAAACCAGTGTTGCGAAAATATGTAAATCTGTGAAAAAGCAAACGACGTCAATTTAGGAATATGGAGCGAATAAGATTTGCAAAATTAGAAACCAACAGCAAACAACAACTGCAAAACAACAATGAAAGTTCTAAAGATATCAAGAAATTATTAAGACAAATACATATAGGAAAAAATACAGCATATATTCCAAAATATTAAATGAATAAAATTGTAATTTATAAATTTCTTAATGCTTGTGATTTTTAAAAATAAATGAAGTATGGAAAAAATAATGTTTTATTTATATATTTAGTATACAAACATTATGCTCATACATAATTTGACAATTGTTGGTAATACAAAATGGAGTGCGTAAAAATATTCAACACTGAGAAAATGATTAACGTAATTCGTATTGTTTTAAAATTTCACATTTGATATATGATAATATTGTACTGAAATGAAATTTACCGATATTGATTTTATCTTTTAACATTTTAAACTGATAAAACAAAATACCTAGAAAATTTTAAAAATAACGTTGAAAAATTTCATCTCAGTGTATATCAAAAATGTGAATTTGAAACATACGATAGTTCCGCACTCGGTTGAAGAAATGTATTAGAGTATTTATTTTTTTTGCCGCAGTCTTACATTTTAAAATTACCGGTATATTTTATTAAATAATTTATTTAATGATGTAAAAATAACAATATGGTAAACTTGATTTAAATTAAGAAAAAAATACAGTAAAAATGGAGAAATAACTCAATGTAGATTTACATGTAATAATCAATGTACTAATTACTATTTTTAGGTATGAGAAAGAATTCAGCACTTCGTGTATATAAAGAAAGACTCGCTTCTAATTCTTCAAAGTATTACTTTACTATACATATTTTCGGTGTATTGCGATCATGCAATCAAAAAAGATGATCTTGAAATCTGTCTCCATGATGCACATCATAGGTTACAAAAAAAACGTATTGGAAGACATATTTTAGAATGTGGAAAAAATTATCCGCATCTAAAAAGATGTCAGTTCAATATGAAATATGTAATTCCGGAAGATAAACTGGAAGAACATCATAAAAATTGCCCTGAAAAAAGGGACGATGTATTATATTTACTAAAACAAAGCAGATATCCACTGTCACGAGAAGAAGATGAGCAACCAACAAAATACCCGATTTATACATGTACCGACAATAGAATCGTGGGATGATTGATGAAGCAATGAGAAAATAATTAATGACAATAATTCTAAACGAATTGGAAAATGTTAATAAAAAACGCTGTATTATTTAAATATTGTATTTTCTTGACATATATTTATTTAATTTAAATTAACATAAATAAAATATTTATTATGAGATATTATGCCTTATATATGAATTTTAACCTCAAACGACTGCTCCACTCGAACTTCGATATTCATTTGAACGTAAAATTACCCCCTCTACCAAAATTTTCGTTTAATTTTTAGTGGAAAGGGAAGCGTTCGAGTGCTCGAACCAATGTTATTATCGATCATGTGGTACTAAAATTACTATATAAACAACATATCCTTCGCGCGCGACTCACTTCTTATCCATAAATATATCTTTAATAAAGAAGTTAGAGGAGAGGATGATGCCAAGTTCGTCTATTATAATATATATATATTCATTTATTAAAATTATATACTTATTTTTTATATGAGGTATAAGTTTTGGTAAAACGAAAAATTATCCAGTAATGTCATGATTTTAGAATCGAGATTTGAGAACATTGATTTACGGATAATTTTTCAAACTGATAAATTTTCTGAAACCACCGCACGATTTTATTTTTCTCGTGGAGTTTCTAAATTCTTTAATCAATTTGAATTGCAACACGCAAACCACCATGAAATTAAAATACAAAACTTTTATCGCGAACAGCGTTGAATGTCTGGTTTAACAATGTTGTTTTGTTTTATCAATTTAAAATACAAACACAAAGTGAAAAATAAAAGCAGAAATAAAATCTTGGGTTATTTTATTTAAATATAATATATATACAGGGTGTCCCATGGTTCTGGTCTCGGATGATTGCGCAGTTATGATAGAAGATAGAATTTTCAAAATTTAGGGGTATAACTTCTCGATTAGGATCTATCCATCTAAAATATTTTCAAGCATGTACCACTTCCGGTTATAGCGGAAGTTGATACCAACTTGCTTATTTCACATGGAACACCCTGTAAATTATTGTATTTCTGAATTCTACGAGTAATTTTAATACTAATTCATGTATAATACCCTATACTTAAATTCAGCCCTTTTCTAGTTATTCCAAATTTTTTTTGAAATTCACATTTTTAGGCCTTCAGATAATTGCACATTATACAACAACGAAGAGGAATTTAGGAAAATCATTCGTTGAGAGGGTAGAATAAACTTAGTGCTTCCAGAATCTGTGAAAAAAGTATGAACATTATCTACAGAGTGTGTACAAAAAAATCCCGAAAATTGAAATTCAAAATCTGGAAAAACTCAATTTTTTCAAATGGAAACCACTATTTTTTATATCATAATCAGATTGAGCATCGAAAATAAGAAGTACTTTGTGAATAAGTACCTATACGAAATTTTGATAGTTTTCGACTTATTAAAAAAAACATTTTCAGCATCCTTAATAAAAAGTAAGCTTAAGTACATAAGATGGCCATGACGGTTGCTAAGGACTCTACGAAAATGTCATTTTAACAAATGTTCGAAATTCTTTTAATAAATCAATTTCAAATTTTATTTAATAGTTCGTAAATAATGGTTTCAAATGCATTTCTTATTATTCTCATATTTGAAAATTAACCAAAAGATTGATTATCTGTCGCGATGTTAAAGAGCGCTATGGAATCATGACAAATGTCAAATATTACTAGGTAAATTATTATTATGTTATAATCATTTCAGTATATTCTTACGTCAGTTCAGAATCTTGATATAAATAATTATCCTTAAACAAAATAAATTTTACGAAAGAAGAAATGGTGGACATGATATTTGCATTAGCTGAATGTCAACGTAATAGCTTGCTCGCGTCAAGAGTGTATTTACACGCAATATCCAGATCGAAGGCATCCAACTGAAAAGGCATTTACAAAACTTTATGAAAGATTTGTTGATTCTGGAAATGTTTCTTATGGTAAACGTAATGTTCCAAATAGAGTAACTACTGAAGAAAACGAATTTATGATAATGCAATCTGTGATAGAAAATCCACTATGTAGCGTTAGAACTATAAGTAACCAATTAGCTATTAGTAAAAGTGTCGTTTATAGGATTATAAAGAGGTACACGTTTCACCCCTATAAAATACAAATGCACCAAGAATTGCTTGATACAGATTATGAAAAAAGAGAAGAATTTTGTAATTGGTTTAGAGTTAAAATGCAGACTGAAGCTGACTTTTCAAGATATGTTTTGTTTTCAGACGAAGCCACCTTCCATAAAAATGGCTTCGTAAATAGACACAATTTTCATTACTATTGTGATGAAAACCCGAATGGTTTTAAAACAACATCTCAGACTAAATGGTCCTTAAACGTGTGGGCTGGTATTGTTGGGGGTAACGTTATTGGACCTTTCTTTTTTGATGGGACAATGAATGGAGCCAAATTCCTTGATTTCTTAAGAAACCAATTACAGCCGTTATTAGAAGACGTTCCATTAAACACAAGAAGTAAAATGTGGCTTCAACTAGACGACTCTTCAATTCATTATGACAGAAGAGTTCGGCGATATTTAAATAGAAAGTTTAGTGATTGTTGGATTGGACGAAACGGATCAGTTGCTTGGCCTCCACGTTCACCTTGTTTAACCCCAATGGATTTTTTTCTCTGGGGTTACAAAAAAGTTATTGTGTATAAAAAGGAAGTAACGAGTAAAGAGAATATGAAAGAAAGAATAAGAAATGCATTGGCAATAATTGCACCACAACTATTAAATAAAGTTCGTAATTCATTTATTAAAAGAATAAATAAGTGCTTAGAAGTGAACGGTCGGCATTTCGAACATTTGTTAAAATGTCCTTAGCAACCGTCATGGCCAACTTATGTACTTAAGCTTACTTTTTATTATGATGATGCTGAAAATGTTTTATTTTTTTTAACAAGTCGAAAACTATCAGAATTTCGTATAGGTACTTATTCACAAAGTGCCTCTTATTTTCGATGCTCAATCTGATTATGATATAAAAAATAGTGGTTTCCATTTGAAAAAATTGAGTTTTTCCAGATTTTGAATTTCAATTTTCGGGATTTTTTTGTACACACTCTGTAGACATGTCCATACTTTTTTCACAGATTCTGGAAGCACTAAGTTTATTCTACCCTCTCAACGAATGGTTTTCCTAAATTCCTCTTCGTTGTTGTATAATTTGCAATTATCTGAAGGCCTTAAAATGTGAATTTCAAAAAACATTTTGGAATAACTCGAAAAGGGCTGAATTTAAGTATAGGGTATTATACATGAATTAGTATTAAAATTACTCGTAGAATTCAGAAATGCAATAATTTATAGGGTGTTCCATTTGAAATAAGCAAGTTGGTATTAACTTCCGCTATAACCGGAAGTGGTACATGCTTGAAAATATTTTAGCTGGATAGATCCCAATCGAGAAGTTATACTCCTAAATTTTGAAAATTCTATCTTCTATCATAACTGCGCAATCATCCGAGACCAGAACCATGGGACACCCTGTATATATATATATATATATATATATATATATATATATATATATATATATATATATATATACATCCAACTATCCTCAAGGCGTCTTTTCATAAAACAGTCACTGGGCGTCCATAATAGAATATTTGCAACATTCCAAGCACGAGGCGTCCTCCCATATAGCACACAACCAAGCGTCCTTATATAAAATATATTGTTGGTTCTATCAACTTCAGAGCGTCCTGCGGTGTTGCCGATTCAGGAACACATTAAATGGTGATTGTTTTCTTGTAAATTTGTGGTTCCTCAATATTAGTATTTCAAACGTCTCTGCATGTCGCGCGTTTACGATTCTATAATCGTGAATATTTGTAATTAAATATAATTAATAATTTAATATTACTACTCAAGTAATTTATTAAATTTGGATAAATTTTCTATTTAAAAGAAAATGAATTAATTACATAACAACCTATCCGTGATCTTTCTTTTAAATGCATTTTAATGCTTTATAAATTATATAGATAGTCTATGAGAAAAAAAATATTGTTTTTATTATTTAGTAGTTATAAAAAACATAAACTGATAATGTCCTAAACATATTTTTGTGGTTACCAACGCACCATGATGCAACTATGTTTGAATGATTTCAGGAAATATTTTCGTTCATAATTCTTGTAGTGAATTTGATTTGAGCTCTGACATTTTATACCTTTGTTATTATTAGCTCAAACAGAAAGGTTTACTTTGTTTATATTTAAGATACAAACCTCCTATATATTGATGGATTTATAATTTTTAAAAGACAAATCAATTAATATTAATTAATGATATTATATATTTTCTGGGATCCGTATATACAATATGTATAAGGATACCCATATAATATCACTCCTAATTTCTCCGTTTTAAACATCACAGCAATTGTCTCCGAAACTACTCAAGGGAAAAGGCTAAAATTTGGTATCCGTGTATAGTTTGGTGACCCGATCTGGATTACATATCCTAAAAGAAGAAATTTTGATTTTAGGGGTTCTTCTGGGGGAAAATTAAAAAAACAAGCATTCCCACATCATCTACGACACTATTCAGCCTAAATTTTATTTTTTTAAATAGTCTAAAGTTTACAGGAAAAATAAAGAGTAACCTCTAATTTTAAGTTTGGAGGGCAAATTATAGAATTAAAAGATTTTTTTTCTAACGTATCATCATACTGAAGAACACAAATATGTTTTTTTATATATTTTAATAATAATTTCTTAAAAAGATATTAACAAAAATATACAAAAAATTTCCCATTCCCCCTTATCTCGAAACTATAACACGTAAAATGTTGAAAAAAATTAAATAGAAAATATAAAATTAAAATTGTTTCTAACTCATCATGTAATAAATTAAATCAAAAGCCTCGTTATGACTAATACAAATATATATTGTTTAATTTTTTTAAATATTGTTTAAAAGATATTAACAAAAATTTTAAAAAAATACCCGTGCCCCCGTATCTCTGAAACTTTGAAAGGTAAAATTAAAAAAAAAATGGAGATATAGGGCTCACCTGAATTATACAAGAACAATAAGAAGCAGAATTTAATGAAAAATATAAAATTAAATTTGTTTCTAACGCATCATGTAATATATTGGGTTCAATAAATTTAAAAACTAATATTCACTATCACTTTCTAGAAACTTTTATTTACATCAAATATTCACAACAGCTGATTCGAATAAAAACGAAATAAACTCTACACCATAACTAACTCTCCGATGCTGGGCCGCTCCTTTTAAAATCCGCAACGAATTCTAGCAAACTTGTGTGTCAGCTTTTCAGTTGTCGAGTTATTTCGAGATTAAGTTTTTGTCCTCATTAGAAGATTCCAGTCCTTGTTTTTTTTTATCCTCCCAGCGACTGATGTCGTATTGAAATGACATGTTTTACGTTACTCGCCAGGGACGGAGTGGATAATTTATATCAATATTAAATCAAGGGGCTCATTATAAAGAATTCAAATGCATTTTTTTCATATTTTAAAATGAATTATTTAACAGATATTACCAAAAATATAAAGAATTTTACCCCTTCCCCCACCCCCTTATCTACGAAGCTGTAAGACATAAAATTTTAATAATTAGAGATATATTGCCTCACCTGAACTTTACAGGAAAAGTAAGGAGAAACCGCTAATATTAATTTTGGGGGGCAAATTACAAAATTAAATGGAAAATATAGAATTAAAATCGTTTCTAACTCATCATGTAATGTATCAAAGCAAAAAGCTCATTATAGCAAATACAAATATATTTCTTTATTTTTAAAACAAATTGTTTAAAGATAATAACAAAAATATAAAAAATTACCTACTTCTCCTTTATTTCCGAAACTATAACTATATAAACTTTTGAAAAATTAGGCTATATGGCCCTACTTAAGATTTACAGGAAAAATAAGGAGAAACTCCTAATATTAATTTTGGGAGGTAAACTATAGAACTAAACAACAAATAAAAAATTAAACTTTTTGTAAACGCATCTTGCGATATATCATTATGAGGAATACATTTATATATATTTTTTTATATTTTTGAAATCAATTGTTTAAAAGATATTAACAAAAATATAATAAAATTATCCATTTCCTCCTCTATTTCCGAAACCATGCCAGGAATTTTGAAAATAATTAGGGGTATAGGGCCTCACTTGAACTTTATAGGAAAAAAAATAGAGAACCCTAATATTAATTTTGGGGGGAAAATTATAGAAATAAATGGAAAATTATTAATTAATTAAACATATCATTTAATATATAAAATAAAAGGGCTCATTATGAGAAATACAATTATACTTTTTTATTTTTTTAAATTTATTCGTTTATAATTTATTAACACAAATATAAAACATCCAATTTCCCCCCCTTTTATATGAGAAACTACACTATTTAAAATTTTGAAAAACCATTATAAATATAAGGTCTCACTTGACTTGAAAATAAGGAGAAAACTCTGATATTATAAATACAGGAATATGTTTTTTATGTTGTTAAAATAATTTGTTAAAAAGATATTTAAAAAATATGCAAAATTCGACCCATTAAGAAAAGTAAAACACAAATTCTAACAGTAATTTATAAACTTAAATGCTAAATAAAATTTTTGTTTTTTGAAGTGCACTGATAACTTACCAAATGAAAGGAATCATCACAAAAATACAGTTATATTTTATTATTTTATACTTAATAATTTATTATTTAAAATTTGACCCATTCTTGCCTTTATATTCCAAACTACTAAGCCTAAAATTGAGACAAAAGATTATATGGGGCTTCACACAAAGTTGATTGGCAAAATAAAGCTAAAATCATAATCTTAATTTTTGAGGGCCAAATTACAAAATAAAATAAATATTTTTATAAAAATTAAGCGAATAATGGAGCAGAGAAAATAAAACGGCTCTGTGTTAGAAATAAAAAAGTATAATTTTTTAATATTTAATTTAAGACGCTTAGTTTAAAGATATTAAGCTAAGTATAAGAAAATGCACTCATTTCCTGCTTGTCTGAAAGTGGAATATTAGATTGATATATAATGGTATATACTTTGATTCATCTATATGGTATCAAATCTCAAAGATTGTTCGGAATCGTTAGTATTACCAAATTATTCCTACTAAAAAAAGGATGTAATTGGTCGAATTTTGTATATTTTTTACATATATTTTAATGAAGTTTGTTGAGGATTCATTAACATTTATTTGTAGAGTAGTATATTGAGTTTGGAACAAAAGTTTTGGATTAGCAGTGTAATTCCGAATCTTTTCTTTTGTATTTTTTTGTTGTTTTTGTTGGTGAATTTTACGCGCATACTCATTGCCAGAGTCGCTTGATCAGCCGTCTTGGACAGTTGAGACATTCTCGCTCGTAAAAGAACTAATCTCTCTAGTTCTTCATTGCTATAGTTTTAAGTGAAATCAGACCGGTCGTGAAATAGACACAGTAAAATCTACTAAAGGGCAGTGCGGGGTCAGCTCCTCAAAATACAGTCCACTTCAACACAAAGCGGTCAGCAGAGGAAGCGAAGACAAAACGTAAGTACTCTGGCATGATCGTTCTTTAAATAGTTACCAACATATCACAGTTAAACCCCCATTCCAATCCATAATTTTGGCCACTTCGAACTCGGATTTGCACTGCTTTTATTAGTTAATAGCACGCATATTTTGCGACCGGGAAAAATCCTCAATTAAGTAAAATATCAACGTAGAATCTCGTTTAAAACTCGACTTGTTTTTTGCGCTCATAAATGGTAAATACCGTGTACACTACGTTTCAGTATAAAATTGCTAAAAGACAAATTATTTTAATTTTTGATTTCGCTAATCGTTTCTCGCTCATTTTGTGGAAAATTTAATATTTTGTCATTAGCATATAGTGGATATAGTTTTGTTTTTACTTAATTAGGGTTTGTTTGTATTCGTATAATCGGATTTTTCAACTCTCTCTCATTCTCTCGGTAGAAATATTGGTCAAGTTTGTTGCAGTTAAAGAATATTTTATTTTATTCTCTCATTGGTTATTGCTCTCTCTCTCTCTCTCTCTCTCTCTCTCTCTATTGGTGGAGATAAAGTATTCAAAACCAACTGCATCGAATTTGTAAAATAACTCAATTTCTCTGCTTCTCATTTTTTGTTATTGTTTTCGGTTTTTTACAACACACAGTGTAAAAAATATCGCTTTCATTTCTCATTTAAGTAAATAAGATGGCGGCGGCTACACAAAAAAGAATTGATCAAGCCAAAGCACTCCGCGATTTATCGGTTGAAAGAATTTCGGAACTCTTTTGTTTAGCGGAAAAGGCTAAAACTGATGTATTTTTACGCTCTAATTTCAAAATTCGTTATGAAAATTTGTTAGATCTTTACTCGGAGTTTAATGCTCAACATACTAGTATCTTAAGTAATTATGCTCTCTTAGAAAATCCGGACGTTTCGGAAGAAAAAGATATTAGAAAAGATATCGATCAGAAATATTACTCAATTAGATGCACATACGAGGAGTTATTTAAGACGGAAGTGTCGGCTCGTTCTCTACAAGAAACTAAAACTTCTAAAGTGAAGCTTCCGAAGTTAAATATTCCTTTGTTTACAGGAGATATAAAAGATTGGTCACGATTTATTAGTTTGTATAATTCGCTCATTCATTCAAATGATGACTTATCACCGGTGGATAAGTTTCAATATCTGCTCTCGTTAATTTCAGATTCGGCTTTAGTGGAAATTAAGCATTTTGAAATTTCTCCTGCTAATTACAAAGCGGTATATGACAAATTAGTGAAAAAATATCAGAATAAACGAATTTTAGCTACACTTCATTGGGAAACTATTGTTGATGCGCATAACGCAAACTCAGATAATGATTTGAAGATTTTGTTAGACACCTTTGAAGACAATCTCATTGTATTAAAGAATCTAAACTTTCCCGTTGATTCATGGGACTTTGTTCTTTTCAATATGTTAAGTAAAAAGATTTCTCATAGTTTACTTAAAAGTTTTGAACTCACTATAGAATCATCAGTATTACCTACGTATCAAGCTCTCTATGAGTTTCTCCGGAAAAATTGTAAAGCTAACGATTCGGTTGCTATGTTGCAAAGAGGTTTTAAACCTCCTCTGAAGCACTCACAAGTAAAATCTATCAAACGGTTCTCTAAAACTGCATTAATCAGTAACGCAGAACTCTATACCGATTCTCGTATTGTACACAAATGTAGTTATTGTAACGAGGAACATAAAATTTATAAATGTCCTACGTTTAACACTTTGTCTCCCAAAGATAGATTTGAAATAGTGAAGCAGCGCAATTGGTGTTTTAATTGTCTCGGTGCCACACATGTAAGCACCACTTCTTGTTGCAGGGTTTGTCACAAACAACACCACACTTTGCTTCACTTTGATACCTCTCCTCGCACTATTGCAAAAACGGGTACCTCAGATTCACACATTAGTACTCCAGCTATTCTACAGCAAGATCAGCCCTCTACGTCTCAAACACTCACTAGTACTGTACCTACGGTTGATAGTACTACTCGAAAGGTTGTTCTCCTCTCTACTGCTTGTGTGGAAATTTTGGATGCTTTTGGAAATTACCAAAAGATCAGGGTTTTATTAGATTCCGGCAGTCAAACAAATTTCATTTTCGAGCCATGTGCCCGTCGACTAGGTTTGAAACGTTACAAACTTCCTATCAGTGTTGATGGCCTTGGACAGTTGGGTTTGAAAACTTCAACTGCACTCTCATCCACCATAAGACCTGTATTTCAAGCAACTCCTACCTTCGATATTGACGCTCTTGTAATACCTAAGATTTGTGGAGATATGCCTCAAGTACCTGTATCTCTTGAAAGCCCTAATTCATTCTCTAACCTCATTTTGGCGGATACACATTCTGGTGTCCCTGGTCCGATAGATATGTTGTTCGGAGCAGATCTCTTTTCAATGATTCTCAAGGATGGAAAAATACAAAGTCGAATAGACAGTCCTGTGGCCTTAAATACTGTTTTTGGCTGGATTATTATGGGTAAAGTCAAAGCCTCTGTTCCAAAATTGAACTCCTTTTTTTGTACATTAGAAAACACACTCGCCAAGTTCTGGCAGTTAGAGGAAGTTCCCCACAATATTACCTCTTCTCCGGAAGATACAAAATGTGAACAAATTTTCGATGACACTCATACTCGAACCCCTTATGGTAGATACATTGTTTCTCTTCCTTTTCGTGATCTCGAACCTCTTTTTCTGATACTCGATTTCTAGCACTTAGCAGATTCCTTGCCTTGGAAAGACGTCTTTTAGCTCATCCCTCTCTCTATGATCGTTATAAATTCTTCATGCAGGATTACCTCGACAAAGGACACATGGAAAAGATTTTAGAAGAGACTCCTCCTCGGAGTTATTACTATATTCCTCACCATGCTGTTATCAATCATAATAGTAAAACTACGAAACTCAGAGTGGTATTCGATGCCTCTGCAAAAACCTCTAATACTCTCTCCTTAAATGATACTCTCTTAGTTGGACATAAACTTCAAAAGGATATTAGTCCTATTTTCTTACGTTTTCGTTTACACTCTATTGTTTTCACCGCTGACATTCAACAAATGTATCGACAAATTCTTGTAAATGATAATACACCAGAACTGCTTGTAAATATTCCTAAGGATTGTAGATTATTAGATCCCATGTCATTTTATTCGGATGATGATACTAGTCTAAAAGTTTTAGGTCTGCAGTGGCAAGCAAACTTGGATACGTTCTTCTATAAAATTACACCTATAGATCTCTCTTGTACTAAACGGAATATGCTCTTCGAATTAGCCAGGACGTTTGATCCTCTTGGATTATGATCCCCTCTTTCATTTCTTGCTAAACATCTCATTCAAAAATTGTGGTGTCTAAAATGTGATTGGGATGACTCACCACCTCCAGATATCCGTGAAAAGTGGAAACAATATAAACAGGAATGCCCTTCTCTCTGGAATCTCATGATACCTCGAAAAATAGTCTCGACCTCATTCGTTTCCTGTGAACTACATGGAGTTGGGATATGCAGCTGTAATTTATCTTAAATTTCTCTATATTGATCGCCCTGCTCAAGTGTCTTTACTATACGCAAAATCTAAAGTTGCACCGCTTAAAACCCTTAGCATTCCTCGATTGGAATTATGTGGTGCTGTCCTCTTATCAAGTGTGATCGAATTTGTTGTCGATACTTATAAAAATAAGTTGCATATAGATTCGGCATATGCCTGGTCTGATTCAATGGTAGCTCTCACTTGGATCAAATCCTCTCCACATCGTTGGAAAACTTTCGTTAGTAACCGGGTCTCCTATATTCAGGATAAAGTTAAACCTGAATACTGGTTTTATGTGCCCTCAATAGACAACCCGGCGGATTGTGCTTGTCGCGGGTTGTTTCCTCAATCCCTTGTAGAAAAGAAACTTTGGTGGAATGGCCCTACATGGTTATTGTTATCAAAGGAATGTTGGCCTCAAAAGGATATTCTGCTTCAGACAGAATGTACATTAGAAGAAAAACCACATATTTTCTTAACTCTCTGTTCTCTAAACTCTATTGACACATTACTCAATCGTTTCTCCTCTTTAAACAAACTCAAAAGAATTTTGGCATATTGTAAACGCTTTATATACAATTGCAAAAACCCTAACTCTAAGTTATTTACTCATTTCAGTTCACTCGAGTTGTTTCAAGCACTTCTCATGTTAGTTAAAAGAGTACAACATCTCGAATTTTCAGATATACTTGACAGAATAGAAAATAAACGACGGTTACCTAAAACTCTTAGAAAACTCAACCTGTTTATTGATAGTGATGGTTTCCTCAGGGTGGGCAGTCGTTTACAAGCCTCTGAACTTCCCTATGACAAAAGGTTTCCTCTTTTGTTGCCTCAAAATCATCGTCTAACTCAATTGATTATTGAAAATTACCACATAGAAAACCTACATCCTGGTATTCAAACTCTGTATTTTTTAATCTCTCAACACTTTTGGATTTTATCAGCTCGTAGAGTAATTAGGCGTACTCTGTCTAATTGCTTACGATGTTTTAAGGTTAAGCCCAAAGCTCTTGAACCCTTTATGGGTAATTTACCCGCATCACGGATCTCAGAAGTCAAACCCTTCTATTCTAACATATGAGGAATTCAATACAGTTCTTACCCAGATCGAAGCCGTTCTAAACTCACGACCTCTATACCCCATGAGTTCGAATCCTAATGATTTATCAGTCCTTACTCCCGGACATTTTCTCACTTTAGCTCCGTTATCTACTATTCCGGAGCCTATTGTTACTCACATTCCCTGTAATAGCTTGAATAGATGGCAATTGCTCCAGAAAATACATCAGGTTTTTTGGAAACGTTGGCATAACGAATATTTACACACGCTGCAGCAACGTCAAAAGTGGAATGACATGTCGCGGTCTTTACATGTTGGCGATTTAGTTCTAATTAAGAGTGATAATATACCGCCACTCAAATGGCAGTTAGGGAGAGTTGAAGAACTCCATCCGGGCTCTGACGGGATCTCGAGAGTGGCTACAGTTCGTACAGCCACTGGGTCTTTACAAAGACCTTTCGTAAAATTATGTCCACTACCCGCGCCCTCCGGGTTAGCTGGCTGAAATACCTTGTATTTCGGTGGGCGGTTTATGTTGAGGATTCATTAACATTTATTTGTAGAGTAGTATATTTAGTTTGGAACAAAAGTTTTGGATTAGCAGTGTAATTCCCAATCTTTTCTTTTGTATTTTTTTGTTGTTTTTGTTGGTGAATTTTACGCGCATACTCATTGCCAGAGTCGCTTGATCAGCCGTCTTGGACAGTTGAGACATTCTCGCTCGTCAAAGAACTAATCTCTCTAGTTCTTCATTGCTATAGTTTTAACACAGTAAAATCTACTAAAGGGCAGTGCGGGGTCAGCTCCTCAAAATACAGTCCACTTCAACACAAAGCGGTCAGCAGAGGAAGCGAAGACAAAACGTAAGTACTCTGGCATGATCGTTCTTTAAATAGTTACCAACATATCACAGTTAAACCCCCATTCCAATCCAAAGTTATTAAAAAACACCAATTTATACTCGTATTTCGCATAACGAAGCATTGCATTTGTAATATTATACGATGCGATTGAAAAAACATTCTTTTTTTAATTTCCATTTAATTTTATAATGCACTCCCAAAATTAATATCAGGAGTTTCGCTTTATTTTTGGTTATAAAGTGGGGAATTTGTGGATTTTTGTATATTTTCATTAATTTTTTCTGAGTTCTTTGAGAATAACACCACTTAAACTTGAAAGTCTGTATATTTCAAAAGTCCAAACGTTTCAATGGTATTACACAAAATGAATAAGACATTAAAAAATTAAAAGGATTCGCAATGACAAATATCGTAATCACATTTTGACATTAATGTCTGACAAATAAAACTACTGCAAATTTCATATATACAGGGTAGCACAATTTTTTTTTAAAGATCATGTGAAATAACAAAGCTTTCCTTGGTCTAATTTTTGGCGAAGTCGCACCTAGGAACGCCACATAAAATTCTAACGATAACTCTTTCAAATTCTTCCAATTTGAAAGAAGCTTTTGTTAATTCACATTTGTTAATTAATGTTTTTGTGCTACCTTGTATATATCAAATTTACAGTAAATCCCTTAGTTACATCAGTTTAATTGTCAAACATTAATGTCAAATTGTGATTTGATACTAACTTTTCGAGATTTTTTAATCCATTGAATGCAAGACAATATATTGTTTCTAGTCCAGAACCTTCATCAGTTGCGCTCCCGTCAACTGATTGAATTCTAGAACAATTATTTTTGTATATAGTACATATAACTGAATTTAATATTTTCCTGAAACTCCTGGATGTCGCACTTCATTTCGCGATAAAATATTAAATTACGATATTTGTATTGCAAATCCTTTTAATTTTTTAAATTCTTGTTTGTTTTGCGTAATATCATTTATGTGGTGTTATTCCCAAAGAACCATGAAAAAATAAAAACCAGAGATTCCACAATTATCATTCAGAAAACAATTTTCATTAATATCTTATAAACAAAGTAATCTAAAATTATAAAAAATGTACTTGTATTCCTTATAACGAAAATATGAATTTTATTTTGTTTAATGTTTTTAATTGAGTAACAAATTTAATATTAGAGTTTTCGCTTGAATTTTCGGTGAAGTGCAAGTGTGGCCTAATATTTCTATTTTTTTCAAGTTTTAGGTCTTGTAGTTTGCACCATTTTATACATGTAGCTTATTAAATTTAAAAGTCTTTCTTTACAAAATTTGGAACAAAGGTTTTATTGAAAAATTCAGTCTTGGAAACATTTTTAAAATTATGTTGCTAATTACTGTTACGGGCTTATGATAGACTAGCTGACCCGTCTCGGCTGGCACGGGCTAGACAAATTGGCGTATTTAACTTGCTAATCTTGAAAAAAAAATAATTTGGTAATTTGGAAATGATGAACATTTTTATTATATTTGTGAAAACCGTTGTAACATCATCATTCAAGAGCGAAATTTATATGGCAACTGCCTCTTCTTAAAATATTGGGATTTAGTATGAAGAGCTAGAGATATTTGACCTTTTTGCCATTTTTACATTTGAAATATTATTCTCTATCCTATATTTCAGCTATGTAATTGCTTATGGACTACGCTGTATAACAATTATTATTTGAACCACCCTTTAAAGTAAAATTTGTCTTTACCCTATGTTTTAATCACCCTTTATATGCAACATTATCTAACATTTGTTAAACACACTATAAAACTATATTCTTGCTTCTCCCCATATTTCAGATATTCAATATAGTAGAATGCAACTGTTCATGGTCTACCGTGTAGAACAATTTTTTTAAAACTTTTTTTGATCCACCCTAATGGAATTACGTGTGTAACCCTTGATGTGTCACAAATGTAAAAATACAGTTTTGCAGCCTAACACTAAACTTTTATTTAAACACTCACAAATAGCACCCTATATAACAATTTTATTCAACTTTTTTTTAACTGCCTTGTATAACTAACTCTACTTCTATCTACATTAAAACCATCCTGTATACACTACTGCCGTTTTGTCAAACATTATAACTTATTTTTGAACCATCCTGTATAACCATAATTTAAGGTTACAAAATATTTCAACCACCCTGTATGTGCTTCTGCTTAGAGGCCACCTAATATAACATTTTTTAAATACTTAACTATAACTCACTATCTTATATACGTAACTGCTTATGGACTACGCTATATAACTATTTTTTAAACACCTTTGAAAGTATAATTTGTCTCGACTATATATTTCAACCATCCCTTATATGCAGCTTTTTCTAACATTGTATGAACTATAATTTTACATGTTCAGTCCTACAAAAAATGTGTCCAACCTGTTTAACTATAATTCTACTCCAGTCGCTATTTCAACCACCTTCTATATGTAACTACTTATCGGCCACCCAGTACATCATTTATTGTACCACACTGAACTATAAATCCATCAATGCCCAATATATTTCACCAAAACTGCAACTGCTTATTGGGCACCCTACATAAAAATTTTGTTCAACATGTTTTTGAATCACCTTGTATGTATTACACCTACCCTGTATTCGATGCTGCTTATTGGTAACCAATATAACATTTTTTAAATAATTAAACATAACACTTCTTCAACCTATATTTCAACTATCCTATCTTTGCAAGTAATTATGAACTACGCTATTTCACTATTTTTCCACATATTTTTTCAACAACATTATAAAGTATAATTTGTCTCCACACTTCATTTAAACCACCTTTCATTTGCAATTTTTTCTAACCTTGTTCGAATCACCCTGTATAATTATAACTCTACATCACCCTATATTTCAACATTCTTTTATATGCAACCACTTATTTGCCACCCAATATAACTGTTTTGTACCACCCTGTATCCTTAGAATACTACTGCACCCTATATTTCAACCATCCGGTAAATGGAACAGCTTGTAGATCATAACATTTCTTTATAATATTTTTTAAACCCACCTATATAGCTCTAATTATACTCCGCTATATGTTCAGCCATCCTATATATACAAATACTTATGGATATTAAACAAGTTTTTAACCACACCATAAACAATATTCCACTTCATCTTATATTTCAACCACCTTCTATAAACAACTGCTTCTAACATTTCTTCAACTCATTTTATAATTATAATATCTTATGTACATAATTCAAATATCCTAACTGCTTACATAAGACATTTTTTTTCTAAGATTTTTTTATCCAAACTATAAATTTCTACCCTTTTTCAACCACTTGGTATATGCAACTATTTATAGCCCACTTAATATAACTTTATTGGACCACCCCGTACAAATAATTCCACCCCCTTTATAGGGGAAGGAACCCCGAAAATAAACCATTCATGGATATGGGTGATAAGGTCAACTTAATACCCCAGGTGGGTACCTCTGCAGAGGATAATCCCACCACCGGTTCCGATCGAGTGAAAGCCTCGGTGGCCGGTGCACGCTCCACGGATTCTGGGGGGAGCGAATTATCACTGGTTCCGTCACATGGTGACAAGAAGGATAAGAACACTGCTAATGGTACAACATCGACCATTAAAACTAGAGCTGGCAGCAAGACACTATTCAGCCAAGTCCTCCAAAAGGCGGATAGTGCAGTTGACGGCTCCCAAAGGGCCACAACTGAGAGTGGCGCTCCAAACAAATTAGGAGCAAAGATCGATGAGCTCTTGAAGTTCATTGGGCCTAGGCACAATGTACATCATGAGATCAAGAAACTGGCACACGCCATTAAGTCAGAATATGACAAATATCAGACGTCAACGACGCGGCCACCTCCTGTAGCGAAACCTGCTACAACACAGACATCGCCAGTAAAGGTGTCAAACACTCAGACACAAGGTGAAAAGCAAAAGGAGGTCCCAAAAGCGGCTGCCTCAAAAGCAGCCAACTCAAAACCGACTGCATCAACACCGGCGGCCCCAAAGCAGGCGGCTTCAATAAAAGTAGCCTCAGTAGCAAGGACCTCGCCACCGAAGGCCTCGCCTTCAGTAGCCCCATCAAGTAAGGCACCACTAGTTAAAACTCTTAAACCGGTGCTACCTAGCAAGCTAAAGCCCGGTAAAGAAGGTTGCCAGAACATCGGGCAAACCACCCAGGCAACAACAAGTAGGGTGGTCAATTCAGAAGCGGAGAGAAACAATGTATTAAAACCCAAGTTTAAACCGCATTCCAAAAAACAACCTTCAAACCAGTCGACTGACTGGCAAGTGGTAAAGAGGAAAAAGGCCCCGAGGACCAATAAGCAAAAACCAGCCCAACATTGTACGCTGCTTATAAAGAAAGGCGAGAAGAGCTCCCATGCAGATATCTTGCGAGGTATCAAGAATGATCCCACCTTGCAGGATATAGGCAAAAAAGTCAATAAGATCCGACGAACAGCTAAGGGAGATCTACTTTTGTTATTCGCCAAGGCAGACGCTCAGGAGATGGAGCGCTATTGTAACGCCATCAAGAATAAGCTCCCAAGCGGGGCCACTGTACAATCTCGAATACCCCAAATCGAGATTGAAATTAAAGACCTGGACGAGATCAGTACCAAGGAAGAGGTAGTAAACCTACTCAAAGATAATATCGACGGCCTGGCAGAGATCACTGAGGAGGCAGTGAAATCACTTCGACGAGCATATAGATCAACACAAACGGCAGTTGTTTGTCTCCCAGAGGTCCAGGCCAAGAAAGCCATCGCACTTGGAAAGCTGAAACTTGCGTGGGGCACAGTACGTGTTCGCGAGAGGATCAGCCTTCGACGGTGCTTCAAATGCTGGCACTTTGGGCACAACGCCCAGGCGTGCAGAGGCAAGACTGACCGAAGCAGTTGTTGTCACAGATGAGGAGGCACTGGTCACAATGCCTCGGCTTGTCAACAACCTGCCAAGTGCTTACTCTGCAAAGAGAAAGATAGTAGGTCAGACTGCCGGCACGTTGCGGGCAGTTGGAAATGTCCGATCTACCAACAGGCGATGAGAGCAGCACAAGCCCGTAAATGAAAGTACTGCAACTCAACCTCAACCATTGCGAAGCAGCCCAAGACCTACTGGTACAGCGAGTGCGGGAATTGGATTGCGACGTAGCCATAATCTGCGAGCAGTACAAAAACTTCGACACCCTGTCCTGGGTAAATGACACAACGGACAGAGCAGCGATATGGGCTTGCGGTAAACTTCCGTTCCAACAACTCCCAAATACCCCCGAACCATGGCTTGTGAGAGCCAAAGTGGGAGGGGTCCACTTCTATAGCTGCTATGCACCTCCTAGTGCACAGCTCGAGGAGTTCGAGTTATTCTTGGACACCTTGGCGGAGGATGTACGGAAGCGTGAATCGGTCGCCATCGCAGGAGATTTCAACGCCTGGGCAATTGACTGGGGATGTCGGGAAACGAGCGCGAGAGGACGAGCTCTCCTTGAGACCATGTCTTCGCTCAACCTGGTACTCCTCAACACAGGAGCCGTAAGCACATATCGCAAAGGCACAGCCAGCTCCATTATCGACGTAACATTCGTTAGCAGCAACCTAATTAAAGGGGGCTGTGAGTGGCGGGTCGATGAGGAGTTTACTAATAGCGACCACCAAGCTATTATTTGGGAAATCAACACCACTCCCAAACGAAGATTGTGTGTCAGTCGTGCGAGGTCACAGCCAGTCGGCTGGAACAAAAATTCTTTCGATGCTGATTCATTCGCCTTGGTTATGGAGCAGGAACCATTGTCAATAGCAACAAGCGCAGAAGCCACTGCCAAAGAGGTAATGACAAGCGTTGTCAAGTCCTGCGATGCTTCCATGCCAAGGAGACGGCAGAACAACAGCCGCCCACCAGTTTACTGGTGGAACGACACGATCTCACAACACCGACGAGAGTGTCTCAAAGCACGAAGGCTGCATCAACGAGCACGGAGACGCGACAGGGTCACAACAGAAGAACTAAGGCTCGACTATGAGATCAAAAGACAACAACTACGAAGAGCCATTCTCTCAAGCAAGAGATCCTACTGGAAGGAGTTGTGTGACGAAGTTAATCAAGATCCATGGGGAAAACCGTATAAAATCGTGATGCATAAAATTAAGGCCCCTCCCATGACATCAACGAACTGCCCCGAATCATTGCACCGCATTGTCACTCACTTGTTTCCTGCAAAGCCTGAGCTACCCGCTAATCCTTCGTGGCAGGTGAGGGACGAAGATATACCATCAGTGACTATGAGTGAGCTGATGGGCGCGTGCAACCGGCTCCAAAACGGTAAGGCTCCCGGTCCAGATGGCATACCTAACATCGCGCTAAAATGCGCCATAGCCAATAGGCCTGACATGTTTCTACACATGTATGAGACCTGCCTAAAGCAGGGGGTTTTCCCGAGTAAGTGGAAAAAGCAGAGGCTTGTGCTCCTCCCTAAAGGGGGAAAGAAACCTCCCGACGAACCGTCATCATATCGTCCCCTCTGTATGTTGGACTCTGCGGGAAAACTCCTTGAAAGGATAATAGCAGATAGGCTGGAGCCCTACGTTGAGCCGAAACTTTCCACCAACCAATTCGGGTTCAGAAAGGGGAGATCAACCATCGATGCCGTGACACTCGTTACCAACATCGCCAGAGAGGCTATCTCGGGAAAGAGATGGAGAAGAGGTGGAAAAAAGTACTGTCTAATAGCCACCCTGGATATCAAGAACGCCTTTAACTCGGCCCGCTGGGACCGCATTTTGGAGGCTCTTGCCAGGATGGAAGTTCCGCAGTACTTGCGCAGAATGGTTTCAGCGTATTTCAAGGACCGCATCTTGTTGTACCAAACTGAAAATGGGCAAGTAGACTATAAGATCACAGGAGGTGTACCTCAGGGCTCTGTTCTTGGCCCCCTCTTATGGAACGTAATGTACAACGACCTGCTCCTGCTCGGTCTGCCTGAGGGCGTCAAGCTAGTGGCATTCGCCGATGATGTGGCATTGATCATAGTGCGCAAGCACATAGAGGAGATACAAACAACCTTCTCATTCGCTATAGCCACAATTCAGCATTGGATGCTCGCAGCGGACTTGAGTTTAGCAGAGCAAAAGACCGAAACACTTCTTGTTAGCAGTCGGAAGGCAAGGGAAACCATCACCCTCAAAATAGGCGACACCTATATACAGTCGCAGCCCTTCATCAGCTATTTGGGGGTGCTCCTGGACACACGGCTCAACTTCAAAGAGCACATAATCGCGGCCAGCAAGAAAGCAGCTGGGGTACAGGGGGCATTATCTAGAATAATGCCGAATGTCGGAGGCCCTAGACAGATAAGAAGACAGCTACTGGCAACAGTAACTACTTCTGTTTTGTTGTACGGGGCACCGGTATGGGAGAAATCGCTCGAGCTACCATCGTACCGCCGGAAAATGAAATCAGTCCAGCGGCTCTCAGCGATTCGAGTGGCATCATCCTACCGCACTGTGTCTTACGAGGCGGTGAGTGTGATTGCCTCTACCCTACCAATCGACATCCTGGCTGCAGAAAGGGGACGGCTTTATCGCAGAAAGTTAGAGAAAGACCAACCGACAGGAAACAGCGATGAAAGAGCCATGAGTCTAAGGCAATGGCAGGAGAGGTGGGACAGCTCTACTAAAGGAAGGTGGACATATCGATTGATACCTAACATCAGTCGTTGGGTCAACCGCCAGCATGGGGAGGTTGGGTTCTACATCACTCAACTCCTGACTGGACATGGATGCTTTCGAGCATACCTGCACAGGTTCAGGAGGGCAAACTCCCCAAACTGCCCACACTGTACGGACGTGATAGAGGACGCGGAACACGTGTTCTTCTCCTGCCCCCGGTTTCAGGATCAACGTGCTGAAGTGGAGAGGATTCTGGAGACTAATATCGTTCCAGAACAATTAGTAGAAGCCATGCTGAAGGGCCCCCAAGCCTGGAACTTGGTATCAGATTACGCGGAGACTATCCTCAAAGAACTCCGCAATACGTTCGAGGAGTAGGCTTTAGAGGCTTTCAATGTAAGAGCAGTAAACATCTGCAATGAACCACCCTTGCGAAGTAGTATTGACTAAGAGTGCCGCAGGGGACCATGGTTGTAGGAAAAAGAGGTTAGGGTTTTAGCGGGTATACGGTATACTGGTTTCAATGCAACGATTTACTCTTGCTTTGAAGTCATTACATCGGGAGTCCCGCACGACGGCCAGCACGTGCTAGCTAAGTACGGAATGTATTTTCCCCCTCTTCGGATAAAAAAAAAAAAAAAAAAAAAAAAAAAAAAAAAAAACCCTTTATTTCAACCACACTGTATATATGCAGCTGCTTATAGGACACCCAGTATAGCTAAGCTAAGCTGATGCCAGTATCAAATATTTTGTGCATGCGCTGGAACCAATTGAGTAATTCATTCAGCAAACATGGTAGAAGTTTTTTCGCTATATCTACCGTTTCTGCCAATTTAGGGAGATAAAATGTCTACCAGATTTCAATTCAAACTATAGGCTTTGCGATTAAAAAAGATTCATCCAAATCAGTTCAGTAGTTCTTACGTGATGCCCGAACAAACAAACAAACAGACACATTTACAATTTTATAATAGTATAGATGAGTCTGCACCTTAATAGCTGCCAAGCCTTAAACTTCAAGAGTGACCTTAAAGGACTTTCAGACTAGCTCCGTACCTTCATTCAGTACTAACTGCTAAATTCTAAATACGGAATGTTTTACTAAAACCTCATAAATTAGATCAATCAAATAATAACAGCCCGCTTCCTTCGCGTCTAGCTATTGCTGGTGTTAAGTTATTTTTATTGATTAAACTGTATCGTCCCATACGTATTTATTTATGAATTCTTAGTTTTTGCAAAATAAGAGTAATCCGGCGTCAAGACGTTAAAACATACCTAATACCTACCTATAACTTATTATATCTCACTTATTTTTTGACGCCTTCAAATGGGTGACTTTCGTTTTACTTAGAAATATTGAGGATTTCAGAATCCTTCTTTTAAGGAAATTACGAGCATGTTTTAAAGTTTGGCAACGTTTAGTTAGATACATCCGCTGTTTGTTCTTAAAACTGAGATTTAAAATATGAAGTCTGAACGTTACTAACATCTTCCCTCGGAAATCAAAGCAACGAATGTTGCCAATTTGACGGACGCTTTGAAATCGAGTGGCAAAGGAAAAATTTGACTATACAAAATTTGATATACGGCAAATCCCCCTCGCGGGCAACTGGTTGAACCAATAATATACGGACATTTGAATATATTACACAGTCCGCTATCTGTAGACCGTCCAACACAATTTTTGTAGAACGCTTCATTATGTTGTTAGAGACCATCAGAATAATTTTCAATGGGGATACAACAGAGCGTCCGTATACGGACGCCTTGTATCTCATGGACGCTCTGAAGATAGGGATTGGTTAATGTACGGACGCTCAGGGGGTAATTGGATGTATATATATATATATATATATATATATATATATATATATATATGATGATCGAACAGTGTTTCATCATATACTTTCAATAAAGACAGAATTTATCGCGAGAGATGACGATTCGTTATTATACACATCCTTCGAAGACCTGGGTGACTGCAAGCCTTTAACTAAACATCATAAGATTTGTTCCAAAGCTATATCACATCCAATAGACAAAGATGCCATCTGCGAAGGTCAGCTTCTCAGACAGCCAGCCACATTCCCAGCAACCTGCAAAACTTCTATATTCTATGCGGAAGAATATAATATACAAGAGATCGACATAAACCTCTGGTTGATCTCAATTTCCAGACCATTACCTATAGCCATCAAATGTAAGGGACAAGATGTCGTAACGCAGACCATCACGACAAATTCGCTATTGCAAATCAAGTCCGATTGCAATGCCTTTATTGACAACATCAGGGTACATGCTACGAGAACGTCAAAGAACATCCAGAACATCACCTTCAGAAATCATCCAGTGAACATCCCGTATAGCTGCTGTGACGGCATGCCAGCCGCAAATCAACTTCCCAAATTAAAACCCCTACAATTGCAGGATTTAGATATAACAGATCTAAATGTTGCCAACCATAAGCTTGCCCAATATTCAATGGAATTGGAAAAGCTCATGAATCAACCACCATTGTATCAAACCAATCAAGAGAAGGTTCGGAAAAACCACTAAGTCCAGCCTCGATGCCGAGTCAGCTCCACTTCCAGGCCCATCAAAGCCTAAGTCCACGAGAAAGCTGCACAGCCTCCTAGATCCAGCCCAATGTACGGAACTTCAGAACTTCCCCTAAAAGTTGATGATATACCATCAACTTTTTTATATAGATGGGAGTTGTTATATAAGTTTATAACATGAACTGTGGGTGAACTTATGTAGCAACTGTATTTCATCGTTCCCAGCTGACTCAGCGAACACGTGCAGTGTCAGATTACAGCCACGCCGAGCATCCGTGGGAATCGCCGTGTCGACAGTGCCGCTTCAGCATTCATTAGGTTATATATTGTAAAATCTCTCTTGTTTGTTATTCATTATTACTCAGTCTGTAGTTAGTTATTATTGTCATTATTTCAATTTTGTATTTTGTATTTTAAAAAGTTATAATTTTGTTAAAGTTAATAAAAATCTTTTTTAAAAAGTTTAATTTGAGAAGTGTGATATAACATATATATATATATATATATATATATATATATATATATATATATATATATATATATATATATATATATATATATATATTCATTTAATAAAATTACGATAATTGTTTCTAATAATTTTAAAAGCTGATTTCTATTCAATTTGACCGTTCAATAAATTTCATTTACGTTTTTGCACGGTTTTATTTTTACTTAATTCATGTCTTTCAATTTCAGCAATTTATAAAAACTTATTTGTGAATTCGAAAACTGTATAATTAAAATTTGAATATCATATATACGAGTTTAAATGCAAAGTAATACACTGTTATCAAAACAGTAAAGGTAAAATGAATGCTGTTCTCGAAGTCACTAGAGAACACTACAAATATATTAAAGACAATTCATGTAAAATTTACGTAGGTTATCAATCATTGAGAGCAAAAGATGATTTGAATCTGGTACCTTGTTTTAATTGTGGACGAATTGGCCATTCTGGTCGCAAGTGTACCAATAAAACAACTTGTCTAAGATGTGCTGAGGAACATCTTACTAAAGAATGCAATAATTTAAATGTTCAAAAAATGTGGTAATTGCATATATAGGAACAAGAGATTCAACCATGATAATGATGTTAATCACACAGCTATCGATGTGGAGCATTGTGAATTTCTCAAGATTCAAATTAAAAATAAAATAAACTCTACTGATTATTCTGTGATGCCAGATATTCCTAAAACTCTGGGCTACTTACCCAAAATAGTGACATCCAGGATAAATGAGGACACAAACAAACAGCCATACAAAACCCGACAAATGTCAAGAAACCAAGTCAACAATTCCCAACAGATTCTGAAACCGAGAGTGAACAAGTAATTCTAAATTAAAGTTAGTTAATTTATTTAATTTATTTATTTTAATTAAACTTAAATAAGATCTATATTAAATTATAATGGACAATAACTTAGAAATAATAGAAAATATGCAAAATGAATTTGTTAGAGAAGAAATTATTGCCGACAACATAGAGTCAGTAAATAGGAATATATTAAATAAGAATGCTATTCTCTCTCTTAATGTTAGAAGTTTAAATGCTCATATTAATGACCTAAGAATATTTGTTAACCAACTCAGTGAAAAACCCAATGTTATAGTCTGTTCAGAGACTTGGGATCTACAGTATCCTAATTACTTATCATTAACAGGTTATAAAATGTACTATAATTTAAGTAAGATAAACAGATCAGATGGAACAGTTGTTTATATAAAAGACAATTTAATTGAAAATACTGAAGTAATTACTCTAGGTAGACTTAAAGTACTAAATTCAGTAATAAAATTAGATCAAAGTGATAGTTCGCCTATTGAAGTAACAGCCATGTACAGGTGTCATGATTTACCTAAACAAGAGTTCATATTTGAATTAAAACAATTTTTTAATAAAAAAAAGAAAAGTCAAAAATCACTTGATAATAGGTGATTTTAATATTGACCTAATTGATGTTGATGACTGCAGTCAGGAATACTTGACCAATTATCTGGAACACGGATACTTAGATTTCAAACTATAACAAGACCGTCTAATTTAAATCCAGTGCAGGGCACTTGTATCGACAATGTATTTGTTAGGTTCCGAACTGTTAAACCAACTGCGTTAAAATTTGTAAACCTTTTTAATGATCATTATCCACTATTTTTAATATTGAATAAAATTAGAGATCAAGTTAAAGAAAAACACAGTATGCCAATAGATTATAAAAAATTGGTTGAATTAGCTGAGAATATTAACTGGGACTGTATACTGGAAGAACGGGACCCAAATAACGCCATAGAGTCACTCACAAAAGAAATAGCTATGTGTTTGGAGAAATCAAAACAATTAAAAAAGTCAATAAAATATATAGCTAGAAGTAGCTGGATTACCAGATCGATCATAAGATGTTGTAACAAAAAAGATCAACTATATAAAACGTGGAAATCAAATCCGGAAAATATCCAAAATAAAATTGCATATAAGAATTATGTAAAGATTTTAGAGAAGGTTATAAATAATGCGAAAACATTATATGATAGGGATGAAATAAACAAAAATTTTAAAAATCCTAAAAAATTATGGAATATAATAAATACAAAACTTGGCAAAAAGTGTAGATATCATCAAAATATTAGTTACATTTACAATGAAAATAATCAAAAAATTATGGAACCAGAACAAATTGCTAATGACATGAATAAATTTTTTTGTAATATTGGATCTCTACTTAGCCATAAAATACAGCAACCAACAAATGCCATAAATAAATTACCACCTTTTAACCCTGAAACCATATTTATAACACCAACTAATAGATTTGAATTATTAAAATTATTAAAGAATTGAAACTTAAAAATGGTGGGGTAGATAACATTCATGCGAAGACTATTTTAGCTTTATCTGAGCACATTGCTGAGCCGCTGACTCATATTATAAATATCTGTATTGAACAAGCTATATGGCCCAATGCTTTAAAAAAAGCTGATGTTATACCTATACATAAATCTAAAGAGAAACACTTTACATCAAACTATAGGCCTATTTCATTGGTATCAAACTTTGCTAAAATATTTGAAAAGATAATTTACACTAGATTATTGCAATTTATTAAAAAATATAAAATATTATCAAAAAGGCAATATGGATTTAGACAAAATTTGGGAACCAAAGACGCATTGAACTACTTAACAGATATTATATATAACAAATTAGACAAGAGTCGTCCTGTAGCTGTGACATTCCTTGACTTTGCCAAGGCGTTCGACACTGTTGACCATCAGATACTACTTGACAAGATATACAATTACGGTATAAGGGGTAAAGCTCATAAATTAATAGAAAATTATTTAGACAGTAGGCACCAGAGAGTAAAAATTAATAATATCATGAGTGAATTCTCTCAGATTAATACAGGTGTTCCACAAGGCACTGTCTTAGGACCGTTTCTGTTTATATTATATATTAATGAACTTTTAAAGATATTGCCTGACGGTATTGTAATATCATTTGCCGATGATACGGCTGTTGTAGCTAGTGGAAACACTTGGAAGGAAGTTGAAACCAACATGAACAACTACCTAATTGAAATAAGTAATTGGCTGGCTGTAAATAAATTATCACTAAATATTGACAAAACTGAGTATATTACCTTTGGCAACTATTCTAACAGTGTTCCTGGACGCATAAACATTAATATCAATGGACTCAATATAAAAAGGGTAGAACATTTTAAATATCTGGGTGTAGTTCTCGACTATAGGTTGACGTGGGAATTACATATTAAATATATTTTAAGTAAAACTAAGTACCTTATATATATTTTCTATAATTTAAGTAAATCTATGAACACTGAAACCTTACTTATGCTATATTACGCTTTTTTCCATAGCGTTATTAGCTACGGAGTAATAGCATGGGGAGGAGCATATAATAACACTTTACAAATGCTTCAACGATTTCAAAATAGACTACTAACAATTATAGAAAAGAAACAAGTTATACCTAACCAAAAATACCCACTCAACATTAAACAACTGTTTACATGTGAATCTGTAGTATATCATTATAAAACGCTTAGTAATGTATTCAATAATTCTACGAGCATAACAAGAAATAAAACCATTCAAATCCCCAACAGAAGTAAAACTGTCAGCGTCAAGAATAGTTACTATAGGGCAATAATAACGTTTAACTCTTTACCAAATAAACTTAAAATAATGGCAACAGAAAAGATAAATAAGATTAAAACAAAACTTAAACCCTGGATTATGAAAAATGTATGAAAGTACTTAGGATACAACTGTTGTGTTATGGACAACTTAATATATAGGTGTGTATATGTATATGTGTATATATATTATATATGTATATATATGTATATATATATATATATAAGTACAAGGAAACTTTTTAATAAAATTACGATCCAATTAGTTTTAATAATTTTAGTTAAGTAGTTTACTAGTGGTTCAAGTTTGTAACCGTCAATAAATTTACCATTTACGTTTTTGCACGGTTTTAGCTTTTTACTTAATTCATGTCTTTAATTTACAATTTATGTAAAAACTTATGCGTGGAATGTATCTGGTAATAAATAAATAAATAAATAAATAAATATGGCCGAAACAAAACCGTGTCGCACAGACTAAATTTAAAAATATTCCTATACTGCGACCACAAAGGCTGATTGTAGAAATTCGCTATTTACAAATAACTTTTCAAATCACTACGAAAATTTCATTTTAGAGACTAGTTTAAATATTTTTTTACAATTGGAAAATATATTTAAATTGAGATGCGAACACTTGATTCGTTGATAATTTTTTAAATAATTTCATTACAGAAATTAAACTTTTTTGATACTTGTCCATTAAAAAATATCTTCGAACTAAGTGTTATCAGTTAAAAAAAGGATCAAGTAGTAATAAATTTTATTTGTATTATTCATGTACAAACATTTTTAAAATCAATAATAAATAATAACAAAAAACTCAACTAAAAATAAAAACTAGTAGCTTTTCTATTTTTGTAGTTGTCTTCATAGCTGTCTATCGCAAGTCACAAACTTCGTATAAACTTAAAGTTAAAATTTTATCAAATGGCCTCAAATTATTTTTCATTTGAATTGTAGAAGTACAAACAACACATTTCCTTTGTCATATTTAACCTTTATTTTGAAATATTAATTCTACAAAATTAATACAACAGAGGAAATGTTTTTTTTCTTTATTAAAATTGGTTTGTCTGTGTATTTTTCTTCATATTTTTTTATCTTTTCATATGCTTCTTGTAGTGAAAGAATAAATTGATTTTTGGTCCAAAGTTTTATAGTCGCTTCGCTAACAAAATTTTCAGCTAAAATTATAGCTATACAATTCTTTATAGTACTTTCATTGCAAAATTACCTAGTTGCATCATACACTGAGTTCTTAATAAGTTTAAATGCCGTTGATTTATATGTGTGTCATCGAAAAAGAATGATTTGTAAAATAAAAAGAGTACACTGGCTCCAAAGTCGAGTTCATCTAAAAGAAAAGATTTTATTTGGTATTTAGCCATTAGAGATTGTTTCACAGAATCATTAATAAACATTATCAAATCTTCAAACGACTTTAAAAATCCTTTTCGCTCATTTAAAATTACTGAATGCATTGTGTCATCAGTTAATTTGAAAGATTCGTTTTTTACTATTAACTTGTATATCGCCTTATTTTTCATGACATAATGTCGAAGATCATCAGCAATTTCGGAGAAAAAATCATAATTTAGAATTTCATTGTAGATATTTGATACTCTACAATCTTTACCTTGTAACAACCAATGTTGGACAAAACAACCTAAACGATTATGCGGAGCATCATGTAATTGTACATTAGACTACTGTGTGTTGTCGTGTGTTACAAATATTTTTGCATTATTTAATATAAAAATTTGAATAAAAATAATAATAAAGTTTTGATCTATTGAAAACATGGGTTTAAAGAAAAGTATATCGTCTAAAATAACCCAACATTTTTCTAGAGTAGATGCTAAATCTACTTCATTTTGAACGTTTTTTAAATTTTTATATATACAAGGAAATTAATATCTTTTATTAAAATGATACATTAACATTTTATAAATTAAAATAGAATTGAATGTTTTTTGTAACATTTCTACACTTTGACCGAATGCTATCATAAAACAATCTATAGAAGTATTATCTTTAGTTGTGAGATCGTGTAAAACTGGTTTAATAAATGCATTCCAAAATATAAACAATTTTTCTTCTGTAATTTCTTTTGCTTTTATTAATGTCAATGTATTATCAATAATTTCTAAATCATAAATTTTAAGTAAACAATCGATTAATTCTAACGTATTTCTTGCTTCATCTTGACTAAGAACAATTTGTACAACATCTTTAGTTCGATACAATTTACCCGAATTGGTAAAATAATAAAACGGTTGGACATGAAATTTTATTTTTTCTTTTCTGTCTGACATATTTATAAGCTCTCTTATAAATTACAAATCTCATATTTATTAATGTTACGTGTTGCGTCTTTGATTGATTGTGGTGTCATCGTAGGTTCCGTGTGGTGTCATCATTTGTTCGGTGTGATGTCATCATTTGTTTAGTGTGGTGTCTTCTTACGCCTGGTGTGGTGTCATAATACGCTCGGTGTGGTGTCATTATACACCTGGTGTGATGTTTTGATACGCCAAGTGTATACACCATATTTGACGCCGGTGTCGGTGTAGGAGGCAAGACGGGTCACAAAAAGCGATTATAACCCCCCAAAAGGTAAAATATCCTCATTTTTCGGTACATAATCTTGCTTTTGGGGGGTTATGAGAGGTACATACGATCCCCTCATAACCGTTTAGTAACTTGTTTATGCACATGACACATCGCTTAAATACACCAAACGCCAGTCTGTTTACGATGTTACGTCGGACAAAATTTATTATTATCTATATATTCTATAACATGTAACATAAAGTTATTAAATATTTTGTGACTAACTACAAAAATATGTCACAGCCTACGAGAAAATTCTTTGTATTCAGAATCGGCATCTGTTAAATTTAAAGACCGATCATATATAATAAAAAATATTTTTCACAAAAAAATTTTGTGGTATATATAAATCTTTTAAAAAATATATCATTGTATGTAACAAAAATTTGCATAAAAGTATTATTGGTTAAATTTTGTATAGATTTTTTAAATTTGCACAATTGATTTGAACAACAATTCACCGAATTGGAGTGTTTATCAATTTCTTGGTTATAAATATCTACACGCGAGGTGATATTTTCATTAAAGTTGAGATGTTCATTTAAAATTCTCATACAATTGTCTTTTTCTACTGCATAATGTAGAGGAATTTCACCCCATTTATTTTCACAATTTACAGCATATTTTTGTCGTAAAAGTTGTTTTATAAAATTTAAATATTTTTTATATTTTACTGCAAATGTAATATGCTACTACCGTTTGTGGTCGTTTCGAGTTGATGCACCGTATTTTAAAAGTTCTTTAATTATTCCCATTTTCTTCCCCAATACTAAAGCATAATAAAGAGGTGTAAGTAAGAAATGGTCATTTGTTTAGTTGTATTGTTCACTGACATCTTTTTTTTTTTCGCACTGTCTGACTGTTGTATTAAATAGTTAACCACAATCTAAAACAACTACTCAATATTTGTTTAAACAAACCTGCTCCTTTTATATAACTACCACTGTTGTTGGAAAAGGAAGTTAAATAATATAGATTGACAGAACAATTTATTTAAACATTATTAGAATTATAATCCAACAAAGTTGCTCAAAGTAAAATGGACTAATTGAACAAAATCATTCTACTGTTCATACAACCTAAACCACATGGCCTGCTAGGAGATATTCTAAAGACATTTATTAAAATGTGAATAAAATAACCTTTTTGATAAACTTCTCAGACTTATATCTCGGTGTATCTTCATTGAAATATAACACGTTTCTCCACTTATTATAATTGTAGATATAGATGTAATTATAGATCTATTCGTAAATGTTTTATTTTTAGTAAAACGCCCTTAAAACCAGTTTGTACAGGTAGGAGACAGATAAAGTATAAATACACTCGTTCATTCTTTTCAGTCTTCTATAACTTTCTGTAATTGTTGACGGAAGGAAAAGTTATACTTTTAACCAATAAAGTTGCTCGACCCAAAAATGGACCACTTGTAAGAAGTCGTTGTACTCAAGCGCTGTCCATACAACAAACACCACATGGTCCCTAAAGAGATATTCTTGAGACATTTATTTAGATGTGAAAAAAATTACCTGATGGTAGATTTGAAAACAGGTGAATTTAATGCTACCCATCGTATACCAAAACGGCAGATGGAAGAACACTATAAAATATGTGAAGACAAAAAAGATTATTGACGATGTTTAAAGAACTAAACAATATTTAGCGCATGTAAATATTTTTATACAAATAAATAAATTATTTTTAACGTCACATTTTAATATTTATTAGACACCTATCCAATTATTTTACATATATCACAAAATATTTTGTCAAATTTTGGCAGTTTTTTAATTATGTACAGACCGTTAATTATATAATATTCATAATTTGGAATTATTAAAAGCTTGAATATATTAAAATCCTTATTAATGCCGAAAAACAAACTGACAATATTTGACTGGAAAATGAAAGGTTTCCATAATAATGATATTTGTTTAGAAATTATTTTTTATTAAAATAAAAATGTAGTAACAATTCATGTATTGACTTTATTACAACAATGACATAGTTTCTGCATTATTACAAATGTTAATTTTTTTACAATTATCACAAAATGTTTTGTCTATTTCTATTAGTTTTGAAGTATCATGCCAAAGGATTAATTCGGACTCCAGTTTCGAAAAGTCTTTTTTAAAGTAACACGGTATACAGATTTCCATTGGTTGGGTAGTTGTTCTGACAAGTTGTGTCAAACTACACCACTTACCAACTTTTAATAAATTTTTTATTTTTCCTATATCCATATTCTCTTCTGAACAATAAACATCTTTATATAAGTTTTTTTTGGACATTGTATCGTTTTCGTTATTTTCAAACCAACTTTTAATAAATTTTTTATTTTTCCTATATCCATATTCTCTTCTGAACAATAAACATCTTTATATAAGTTTTTTTTAGACATTGTATCGTTTCCGTTATTTTCAATGGAATGCTTCACAATGCTGTGTGTCACGCTTTTATATGGATTACTTTCATATAATTGAAATAAATAGAACATCACACCAAGAAAAAATTTTCAATAAAGCAAATATAAATACCCCCACTATATTTAAAAATAAAATTACATAAATACTGTTTCAGTTGAGAATCCGAATAAGTAGTGTTTGGGGATTTATTAACTGCAAAAGAAAACCACAATTATTTGCATAGTCACAATGTATATTATTATATGTTCGGTTTATGCATAATTTCCTTGATAATTGTTTTTGCAGTTTTTTATTTCATATATTTTAAATTAAATCATGAAAAAATAAATTATCATATAATGACGATAAACCCTAAATCAGAGGAAACCGAAATACATTTTCAGAACAAGTAATATACACATCTTTCACACTATCGCATGTTGTATGTGTTATAAGGAGCGGCGTATTTATTAATGCATTAAGTAATATATTTATCAGAATATAAAGGTTGTATTATAATTTTTATAAAATTTATTGCCTTTTCTCTCAAATTCCTTATTACAAAATCAAGTTTAAAACCTTCACGGGATCGAGTTAAACGGAAATCGACTAGAATGTTCATTTGAACTTGGTTCATTTTGCAAATCGGTACATTTTTTTTATTTGCGAAAGAATAACTGTTGTTTGTAGTAAATACATTATATAACATGTTCATAATTTGTGAAGTTTTTAAAAAACTTAAGTGGACATTTATATTTGATGGTTTAGTACTTAATTTGTTCCGTTTCAAATCAAAATATTTTTGTAGGGGATTCATTACAGTTCCGTCTCCTGAATCATGAAAATATATAATTTTTGAATCGGGGCACAGATATCGAGCCGTTTTAAGATTAATGGCGTTTATGAATGTATATGTCGTAGTTTGTGGCTTTTTTAATGGATCTAAGCAATTTGTATGCAAAAAGGCATTTCGCAATTTTTTAAAATCAAAATCCCAAAAATGGAAAATTTTTTCGTAAATTTAAAACTAAATTATGAAAATTATTATCATTTAGCTTTTTTTGCTGGTAAATGATGTATATTCAAATGCCAAGTCATTTTTCTGGAATATATTTTTAAAACGCTCAAAAACATTTGATTTTCTGGTTTTGCATATATTCTTAATTTTTCTCCCATAAATTACATTACTTAATTGATCAAACGGTAGTAATTCGTAAAGAGAATTGAATGTATTTAATAAATTTTTAGAATCTCTTTGGGAAATTAGTGGAATACATTTTATACCGGTTAAATATATTAGAGCTTTTATAGATCCGATGTGCGGTGTAGCCATACAAATGACGTGGCGAGGAGTAAGTTGTTTAGTATTATTACATTTCGATTTGAGTTTGAGCGTAACCTCAGTAAAATATCTTGCAATTAAACCACCCAAACTGTGACCAAGTAAGGAAAAAATTATCACCCCCTTGTTCGAGGTATTTTTTAATAAAAAATCGTAAAGATTTAAAGCTGAAATGCTAATTAATAGATTGTCTCCAATCGTATGCAAAACAAATTAATTTAATTGAAATATAAGGTGTTCCGCGTTCTATCTTCTTCACTAATCGATGCAAAGATTGTAAAAATACTTCATAAACGTCGAAAGTTATCAACCCCAATTTAATTTTATTTATAATTTTAAATCTTAAAGATTTGTTGGTTTTTTTTATACTTTAAATTTTCTTTCTCGCATTTTGTTAGAAATGTTTTATTTAAAACTAAATTTATACTTGGTAAATATTTTTTTTGGTGGCCATATTTGTGTATTAGAATCATCTAGAGTTATTGAACTACCTTTCAGTCCCGGAATAAATACGATGTAATGAGTAGAAGACATTGTTTTCTTAAATTAATTTAATTTATTAAATAACCAATTAAAATCGCTGTTTATTTTCTCTCCCCACAATTTTTACTTAAAAAATACTTATTATTAACAAAATAAAATAAAAATTTCGTTCTAGAATATGAAGATTATAACGCAAACGTGTTAAGAAAAAGATTTGCTCTTTTTTATTTTTAAAATATTGTAATTTTTTTCTCGAAAATTAATTAGATTTTGAACATTAGTTGCTTTTATAATTTTCAAAAAATTTAAAATTTGTATTCGTCGTAGAGTTTCATTATATGTTCACAATTTAAATTACAAAAACAAAATAAACTTTTTCATAAACAGACTTATATCTCGGTGTATCTTCATTGAAATATAACACATTTCCCCACTTATTATAATTTTAAATGTAGATGTAATTATAGATCTATTCTTAAATGTTTTATTTTTAGTAAAAGGCCGTTAAACTAGTATGCATAAGTAGGAGACATATAAAGTAAAAATACACGCGTTCATTCTATTCAGTCTTTGTAATTGTTTGAATATTATTGTTTGTGGTATAGGGTTATTAATTTTTTACACAATGTCCAACAATGTTTTGGTAATTTTATTTTTCTATATAAATAAAACAAATAATTATTTTGATTTTTAGGAAAGATTTGAGGAAAATTCGGTTCAAAGGAAAACACCAAATGCAATCAATATTTTACAGCATATGTCAGTTTTTTCAGCATCGAATTCTATTACAGACTTGAGTTTGGACCAAATATTTGACAAGTCGGAAGAATTTACAGAAATTATAGACCATCTAAATTCCGAAACATATAACTTATATAATTATCAATTATCCACAACAGGAGATGGTTTACTAGAAAAGAAAAGAAATTCTTTAAAGACATCTGTGGAAATGAGTGAAAATTACCAAACTAAAAAACGAAAATATGAAGACGTCGACAGTTTGGGAGATTCACGGGTGAAAAAAAGAAAGGACGAGGTCTGTGACGACAACGAATCTCTAACGCCCAACCCATCAGCTAAATATTGTGAGATATTTAAGGGAATTAATGATCGTAGTCTTAAAAATTTTAAACAGTTGTTGGATAATATAAGTACTGAATATAAAAAGAAAATCCTAAAAGACGAGAAACAAATAATATTTAATTGTTGCGTTTATCAATACGATCGTCGGTTCCTGGATAATTCTACAGACTTGTCACGACTTTACAATGAAAAATACGAAGGGTGGCCACAGGACTTTCAAAAAATTGTTGACAGTATATGTAAAAAAACGAGCCATGGACAATACATATGCCGGTCTCCGGTACAAAGTCCTGCATAACTATAAGTGAGCTCTCCTACACCAAATATCGCTAGGAAATCATACGCAGCAGCTGTGGAATCATCACCATTACAAATAACAAACCAAAAAGAGTCACCGCATCATTTTCAAATTCCCACATCAACAGATAATTTTAAGAAACAGCCCCAAGAACGAGTTCCCACATCACCTACTCCACTACTATCTTCTCCCACACCACATACTGCTTCGAAATCATACATATACGAAGCTCCTGTGCAATCGCCAATACCAACCGATCGTTTGCGGCCGCAGTCAACTACATGTTTGGAAGAACAACGATTCGGGTACGGTTAGAAACCTCCTCAATAGTATCAACAAAAACCACACAATGCGACGGTGCTAACAAAATAACATTTTCACATGAAATTTGTTACAAAATACCATTTATCGTGTGGTCTCAACCGTTGTCGATGCCGTTATTAAAGCGCCTATTTTTTTATGAAGTGGACAAAAAAACCCACAGAAATTGCTTTATCGTTGTATTGAATAGATTAAATGAAAGACTCGTTAAGCAGGAAAACGAATTGTCATTAGTCTCTGTATTGTTCAACTTAAAGGAAGAAATAAGAACTCAAATAATGGCTTTTATAAATCAAGGGTCCGTAGATGCGGTACGATGTTTACAATGGTTTGTGTACAAAATACAGAGGGCAAAAAAGATGCCCTCGAATCACGTCCTGTTGTAAATATTAAAAAATACAATACAGAAATCATATCGACATTTAATAAAATACAATACGATTTATTAACGAATGAAGAAAATTTTGCCAGGGACATTTCACCTAAATTATACAATTTGTTAAACTAAAAATGACTGAGATTTATAAAAAGCACTTTGGTGAAACAGACGACGATATAAATGTCATATCATATCTATTGAAATTTATTATCAGAAGAGATTTGTGTAACGTATCAAATGATTGTAGAAGACTGTGTAATTTGATAAGTTATGATAAAAATTTAGGTACTGTTGATAATGATTACAAAAGTTTGAGCTTAATTCATTTGTATAATGAATTAAAATAGAACCATGTTTATTATAACCATTATTAAATTATTTATCATCTAACTGTTTACTTTTTACCCACTTTCCCATGATATGTGTATTTTATTTTTGTTGCTTATTTCGTTCTTTTAAACAGAACTAATTTCTCAATATGCCATTTTAATTTGTTATTTAAAGATTTGCAAATTTTACAATTAGTGAGCTAAAATTGTATGTGAAAACTGAAAACAGAATTAATGATTTTCCCATTTTTACACATATTATCCACAAGAGGTTAACCAACTGTAATAATTGTTTACATAAGATAAGCAATCTAATATTCTTTTGACTCGAGATATAACTGATTGACAATTTATTATAGATATACACAGAGTTGTTGAGCCAAGCGAGGCAATGTATAAATATCAGAATCTCATATCTGAAGCTAGCACGAGTAAAAAGAGGAAATTGAAAATTCTTACTGTTTACTGCAAACAGTGTAAACACGTTTCTTTATTTTACTGGTGTTTTGATAATAGTGTTACTCTAAAATCTTCAAAATGTAAAAAATGCTGTGACCATTTTAATGTAATGAAACCCAAACAAAAAACTGACAATATCATAACCCATGTTGATTTTCTTCCATATGGTACATATTTGAATGCTTTTTATTATGATAAAAGTAAATTTTTGGAACATGAATTACCCTCCAAAAAAGTTACAACACCAATTTTCTTGCTAAAAAGAGATCGTCAAGAAGGTTTAGTTACTCTTCAAGGTGTTGAGTGTTTTATTAATCATTATAAATAAATTATTTATGAAATTTTAATAAAAATACAAAGTTATTAGCTGTTTTATAAATATATATTTATAAAGTACAAATGACAATTTTAATGTAGGTGATTTATATATTACTTTAGAGATGTCACTATCATTATTACTAAAATTATGTGTTCATTGGGGATAAATTAAGATATTTTACTACTGTTTTTGTTTATGTCGTTAAATGTAAAAATAATTCTAAAACTGGTAATAATTAAAACTAGAAAATGCTATCTTTTACTTAAATAATTATTTTAAAAAAAATTTCAATATTAAAAATGAAATAATAAACAAAAAACAGAAATAAAAACGTTGAATTATTTTATTTGAATCTTAATTAGAAAATATATAGTTTAGTTTAATAATTCTTAATTAGATCTGCACATAATTTTTTTGCTGTTTTGAAACTAGCCTCCGTGGAACTTCAGTTTTTTTTAATTATTATATTTTGCAGACGTTTGAAGTTATATTTCAAATAATATAAGATAAATTTTGTCTTTTGTATGAATTATAACCTCAAACGACTACTCTACTTGAACTCCGATATTCGTTTGAACGTAAAATTACACCCTCTACCAGAATTTTCGTCTAATTTTTAGTGGAAAGGGAAGCTTTCGGGTGCTCGGACCAATGAAATGGGTTATTATTGATCATGTGGTACTAAAATTACTATATAAACAACATATCCTTCGCACGCGACTATTTCTCATCCATAAATATATCTTTAATATATATATATATATATATATATATATATATATATATATATATAATTATTAAAAATATAATATTAATCACTCACTTTCAATACATTTTATTTCTATCGTGTTTTAAGTTTTGCAATTTAAAAGATAGATATTTAATTCGTGAATAATTTGTCAATCAATTTGAATTGCAAAACGCAAATCACCATGAAATTAAAACACAAAACTTTTATCGCGAACAGCGTTGAATATCTGGTTTAACAAAGTTGTTTCGTTTTAACAATTTAAAATACACACACACAAGGTGAAAAATAAAAGCAGAAATGAAATCTTGGGTTATTTTATTTAAATTTCAAGTACAATATTTATAAAATTTTGTATGACAAATCTTTAAAATTACTGAAACTAAGGCACGACTTTAATTTTATCGTGAAATTTCTGGGTTCTTTACTCGATTTTCTTTACTCGATTTGAATTTCAAAACATAAAGTACCATGAAATTAGAACAGTAAAACTTTATTGCCAAGATTGTTGAATATCTGGTTTAACAATGTCTTTTCATTTTTAAAAGTAAAAATAAAATTTAGTTTGATAAATCTTTAACTATTTGTAATTCTCAATTTACATTGCAATTAATTGAATATTTTAAAACAAAAATTTGAATTTAATCTTTGTATCAACTCGCAACTTTTATTATTTCCTAAAATAGTTTTAGAAGATTATCCACGATTTCAAGTTCTAAATTGTCGATTAACGGATAATTTTTAAGGTCTTAAAATTATTACAACTAGTCTGGACGATGCGGTTTTGTTTCTACTTTGAGATTATTCAACATTAATTTTAAAGTTTTTAGTCATTTTTTAGCAAATTAGAAAGCCGAATCATAGTAAAAAATAAAACTACACAGAAGCAGAAATAAAATCTTGGTTATTTTTATTTATATTACAGAATTCAATTTGACAATTAACATTTTTTTCAAATGACAAAAGTATCATCTACATATCTAAGCCAACAGGAAGGTTTTAAATTAGACGAGTTTAGGGCCTGGGTTTCGATTTGTTCCATGAAAATGTTAGCAAGCACTGGAGAAAGAGGTGAACCCATGGGGGCCCCACGGACTTGTTTGAACAGAGTGTTTTGAAATGAAAAATAAGTGTTAGAGGAACAGTGTTGTACAAGTTTGATGATGTCAGAAGAGATATTGTATTTTGTTTTTAGAATATCTAACGTTTCTGAAATGGGGACATTGGTGAAAAGAGATACAACATCGAAGCTAACTAGGATGTCATTTTCTGAAATTCTGTAACCACTTAGGATATCTAGGAAGGAAGAAGAGAAGAGTTGTCATTTGGCCTCATGGCAGAGATTCATTAGACTTCTTCCTACAACACCTCAATGGTATACATTCTAATATACAATTTACAATGGAAATCGAGTCCGATTCTTCTCTCCCGTTTCTTGATGTCCTCATAACAAAAACCAACAATGACAGATTCTCACATACCGTCTATAGAAAACCAACCCATACCAATCGATACTTAAATACCCAATCACACCACCACCCTGCCCAATTAAGTTCTGTAATGAAATCTTTGACTCTCAGATCTATTCGCTTAACAGATATTGACAATAGACAAAACGAACTTAATAATCTTCAACAAATCCTTCGACAAAACGGTTATCATCCGGACCACATTGCGCGTATAATTCATCAATCTCAACAACCCCCAATCACACCAACCCCGTCAGAAACAGAACAACAACATCAAAAAGCCGTACTTCCATACATTCGAGGAGTCACTGACAAAATAGCACGGATTTTACAAAGACATCAAATAAAGACTATCTTCAACACCACTTAAACTATAGGCAACTTAACCGGTAACCCCAAAGACAAAGTACATAACGAGGATCGAGGAGTTTACGAAATCTCATGTCGCGATTGCCCACAAAGCTACATCGGTCGTACCAACAGGCGCGTTAACCATCGAGTATATGAACACTCTCTGTCAGTTCGTAAAAAAGATCCGACTTCAGCTCTCGCGCATCACCATATCCAAACAGGGCACTCTATCAACTTCGAGGACAGTAGGACTATCATATCTCTCAATTCTCTTAGGGCATCCACTATTCGCGAAGCCATCGAAATAGAAAAAAGACCTCTCTGTCTAAATAGACGCGATGACAGTACTCGCCTTCCCACAGCTTGGACCTCCGTAATTGCCAGATTAAACAAAGCAGACACGCCCACCAATACCCAACCAATCACAACACAGCCTCATCACGTGACATCTTCTTCTAACCCAGCGCTACCTATAAATAAAAGAAGCAGAGCAGACTCAAATTCAGTTCAGTTACCTAGTGACTCTTGGGGAGCAGGCAGATTGAGGCCCCGAGTTCGATCTAGACTCTGAAACTCTTTTTCACTTTTGTCTCTTGATAATGGCTCCAAAGCAGGAGTCGAAACGTCGAGTATTCAATAAATTCAGACGCGGTTCTCACCCGGAACCTAGTTTAGCTCATATATATATATATATATATATATATATATATATATATATATATATATATATATATATATATATAATTTTATTTCTGTTTCTAAGCCAGTAATTTATTTTTTTATTTCAAATTTTCCAAACGAAACGATTATAGAAATCTGATTCTTCTATTTGAAAATCAAATAATAAAAATAAAATTTGAATGATTAATTTTAATAATCAATAGTTTAAAAAATTATCTACGATTTGGCGATCTTAACAGTCGGTTATATAGAAAAAAAAAATAGAAACCACAATAATTTCAGACGTTGAAGTATTAGTTAACTATCAGTAATTAGAATATGGATACATATAAATTGAAAATTTTAAACAAGAGTTGATCATTACAATTTATAATAAATTTTATTTGTTTCTACGCCGGTAATTCAAATTAATTATACGAAATAACTAATGAATTTCGAAACTTGGATTTGAAAATTGAAGGATAAAAATAAAATCTAGATGAACAACTTTGATCAATGGTTTGAAAAATTATCCGGGGATTTGGCGATCTCGGGGATTGGTTAGATAGCAATAAATTCTAGAAACTACATCCCAGAAATAGTACCGTGTCGTGGAAACTAGTTCCAATAATTTTAGATGTTGAAATATTGATTAACCAATAATTAGAATATAGAAGAGATTTTATTTATGTTTTTGCGCAGTTGTGTTTTATTGTATTTTATATTTTCTAATGACAAATTGCTGAAAAACAAATGATTTGATATCGTGGCCTAGGAATAAGATGACAAAAATAAAATAACATCAAACAATAAATAGCTACTTGGTAATTTATTTCTAAACAAATTTACAATTAATTTTTAAATGCTAAAACCTTTTGACATAATTAGAATTTACAATAAATTTAAATTGTGTCTGCACGTTTTTAATTTGACTGTAATTTATGTTTTGCAATTTAAATTGTTAATAAAAAATTAAATGTTTAGAAATTATAATATTCAAACGTTCCTCTTTACAAATTTCAATTTTGTTACAATTATTAAAATATAAATACTGGGATACAAACGACAAATTTTTAGTTTTAATATATTGTTATAAAGTCCGTGGGTTCAATTTTAGAATTATAAAACTAATATTCACTTTCACTTTTCTAGAACTTTATTTACATTCAAACAGCTGATTAAAATACAATAACAATCCCATATACGCTAGTCGTCGCGGTATAACTGAACTGCGATCGTGGCGTGCTTCCTATATATCACCAGCGTCGAATTCTCCAGTAAAAATCATCATCACTCCTTCCGCTGCCGAGTCTTTTCGAGAATCGTTTTTTTATCTTAAAGCATTTGTTGTCGTACTGAAATGAACAGGGTCGGCTTTAGGTAAATTTCGTAACAATATCTTCTTCGTCCACCTTTTCTTTATCAATTATATGGTTGTGGTAGGAGACCTAATTCTTCACAGTTAATCCCATAATTCCCTTGTTACCTTCAATGTCTTTTTATCTGGGCAATTATTATAATGCTCTTCTAATTTATGTTTCGGGTAACATTATTTTCTAGTTTGGTAGTTTCATAAAATGTAAATTTTCAGAGAATAATCTTGTGACATGTGTAATACCAAAGATTACAAAAGGTGTATAGTAATTTTCCTGCACTTTATACAATACACCATTAATTCATTGATTCGACATTCGTTCTCTTTCATACATTCACTACAAAACAACCAATTCATATTTTCGTAGCAGTACAAATTAATTTGAGGATTTTCTACTAAAACATTTTTATAAAACTGTTCAATATCCCAAGAGTTATCACAATCCATGAAGTCAACTTTATGTCGGAAAACTTTTTAACACACTACTTTCTTAGAAACTACTAAAATTATAAAGTGTATTTTTTAAACATTTTCAAATTCGTTTAGAATTATTGTCGTTACTCATTTTCTCATTGCTTCATCACCGTTTTTTATCTTAATATTTACCATTTAGTAATTTTCAGGCACTCTGTTGTACAACTGTAAAATTTAATTGTATTTATGAACATAATGTTTGTATACTAAATATGTAAATAAAAGACTATTTTTTTCTATATTTATTTATTTTTTAAACACAAAACAATATAAAAATTATTATAACATAGCAAAATTAAACCCATTCACTATTCACTATCTTCTATTTCTTTTAGTAAATAATTAATGTCTTCTTGACTTTCTTTATTGATTGTAGCTTTTTGTTTATTTTTTGTGTCCAAATTTGCTAATCTTATTCTTTCCATATTTCTGAATTCACATCGTTTGCTTTTTGTTAGATTTGCATATTTTCGCAAAACGGGCTTATTTTCAATAAATTCTGTGGGATCGTAACTATTCTAATTACAATCATCCCACGATTCTGTTGTCGGTACATGCATATTATAAATGGGGTATTTTGTTGGTTGCTCATCTTCTTCTCGTGACAGTGGATATCTGCTATGTTTTAGTAAATACAATACATCGTCCCTTTTCTCAGTGCAATTTTGATGATGTTCTTCCAGTTTATCTTCCGGAATTACATGTCTCATATGGAACTGACATCTTTTTAGATGCGGATAATTTTTTCCACATTCTAAAATATGTCTTCCAATACGTTTTTTTTTTGTACCATATGCTGTGCATCATAGGGACATATTTCACGATCTTTTTTTTTTGATTGCATGATCGCAATACACGAAAAATGTGTATAGTAAAGTAATACTTTGAAGAATTAGAAGCGAATCCTTCACGAAGTACTGAATTCTTTCTCATACCCTCCCTAAAAATATTAAAAAATATTGATTATTACATGTAAATTTACATTCAGTTTCTCCATTTTTACTGTGTATTTTTTCTTAATTATAATTCATCAACGTTTTAAGTTGATCAATACTTGTAAATTTACATTTAAGTCAAGTTTAGCACAAAAACTTAAATTACCATAAAATAAAATCTTGAATTCATTTATTCAACTTTTTTTTATCTATATTTTAAAATAAAAACTGGAATTAAAACATCATTTCTGTAAAATAATTTTTCATAATCTTAAAATTATCTAGCTAACTTCTACAATATTCAATTTTAAAATTTATATATTTTATTTACATTCATCAATTATAAAATTTATATTTGAATCAAAATATAGATTTCAAATTTTTTAGTCGTTTGCGTTTCCTTTATTTTAATTACAAAACATAGAGCACAAGTTTTTTTTATGAATCTCAATTAGAATTTTTAATCAAAATTTATGTTTCATTTTCAGTAATTTTTAGACAATTCAAATTGTAAATCTTTTGGTGAGATTATTATTTTATTATTCTTTTTTAAAAATCCATGAATTGAATGATTACACAACCAACTTAGAAAAAGCTTGTTGATTCACAAATAATTTTTTTAACCGATAAAATTATTGGAACTAGATTTCGTTTTTAAATTGCAAAACTTAAAACACGATAGAAATAAAAACCGAAATATCTTATAATAAATATTTTATTTGTTTTAATTTAAATTAAATAAATATATGTCAAGAACATAATTTAAATAATACAGCGTTTTTTTTTTGTTAACATTTTCCAATTGCTTCATCAATCATCCCACGATTCTATTGTCGGTACATGGCTATTATAAATCGGGTATTTTGTTGGTTGCTCATCTTCTTCTCGTGACAGTGAATATCTGCTATGTTTTAGTAAATACAATACATCGTCCCTTTTCTCAGGGCAATTTTAATTCTTCCAGTTTATCTTCCGGAATTACATGTCTCATATTGAATTGACATCTTTTTAGATGGGGATAATTTTTTCCACATTCTAAAATATGTCTTCAAATACGTTTTTTTTTGTACCATATGATGTGCATCATAGGGACATATTTCACGATCATCTTTTTTTGATTGCATGATCGCAATACACGAAAAATGTGTATAGTAAAGTAATAGTTTGAAGAATTAGAAGCGAGTCCTTCTTTATATACACGAAGTGCTGAATTCTTTCTCATACCATCCCTAAAAATATTAATTAGTACATTGATTATTACATGTAAATCTACACTGAGTTATTTCTCCATTTTTACTGTGTATTTTTTCTTAATTATAATTAATAATAATAATTCATCAACGTTTCAAGTTGATCAATACTTGTAAATTCACATTTAAGTTAAGTTTAACACAAAAACTTTAATTACCATAAAATAAAATCTTGAATTAATTAATTCAACAATTTTTTTTGATCCATATTTTAAAATAAAACCTGGAATTAAAAGATCATTTCTGTAAAATATTTTTTTATAATCTTAAAATGAACTAGCTAACTTCTACATATTTAATTTTTCATATTTTCAGGCTCTCCATTTTGAATCACCAACAATTGTCAAATTATTTATGAGCATAATGTTTGTATTATTTTGTCTATTCATGGGTTTTCTCTCCTCCAAATTTTTTCCTGTAACAGATAAGTATTTAAAAAAATTGTATATGTAGAACAAAGTGTAGTAAGGCAATTTCGTAAAATTGCCCGGATTACTGGTTGTCTGTACAGAGATTCTTCCTCACAGTTTTTCTGAGAGAAAGAGATGTCTATAAAATGATCAACCAGTATTCCTGTATATAAGTAATGTATTGTATATTGTGTAATACTTATCTGTGTATGGAGACGTTTCAACTCCGAGTCTGGAGTCGTTGTCAATCGTTTAGTGTTGTTTTCGAGGTTTTTTTCTAAAAAATTTTCGCTTTGATTTTGAATTTATTGTTTGTCAAAAAATTTGACACTGACAATTTGTCGTTTGGCGATCACTTGACGCTGAGGTTACCGTTTTTTTGTTCTGTTAGCAGTAAACTCCTCCAGTCCAAATGAAGGTCAGCTGAAGGTGCTCCGATTTCAGTGTTGTTTATCATCATACAGCTGGCTTCTTTAAGTTTTCTCTTTTTTAAGTTTTCTTCTTTCAACAAGATCTTTGTTTTATCCCAGTCTATCCTATGGCTGCCGGTGCTCGTTAATACATGATTGGCCAAATTTGATTTGTCCACATGTCTTCTGGAAATGTTATATTGATGTTCTTTTTTCCTTACTTCTAAAGGTCTTGAAGTTTCACCGGTATAAGAATGGCCACAGTCACACAAAACACTGTACACACAATTTTTAGAACTCTGGGTTGCGTTAAACGGTTTGGTATGTGTGAGGATAGAGCGCAAGGTATTATTTGTTTTAAAAACAGTTTTAACGCTGTATTTATTTCCTAACCGCTTAATTTTTTCCGATACACCTGGGATATATGGAATTATGTTCATAATTTGGTTGTCTGTTTGTGTTTGGTTGGTATTAGTGTGATGGTTATTTGTGCTGGTTTGTTGTTGCGATTTTCAAACACAAACCAGCACAAATAACCATCACACTAATACCAACCAAACACAAACAGACAACCAAATTATGAACATAATTCCATATATCCCAGGTGTATCGGAAAAAATTAAGCGGTTAGGAAATAAATACAGCGTTAAAACTGTTTTTAAAACAAATAATACCTTGCGCTCTATCCTCACACATACCAAACCGTTTAACGCAACCCAGAGTTCTAAAAATTGTGTGTACAGTGTTTTGTGTGACTGTGGCCATTCTTATACCGGTGAAACTTCAAGACCTTTAGAAGTAAGGAAAAAAGAACATCAATATAACATTTCCAGAAGACATGTGGACAAATCAAATTTGGCCAATCATGTATTAACGAGCACCGGCAGCCATAGGATAGACTGGGATAAAACAAAGATCTTGTTGAAAGAAGAAAACTTAAAAAAGAGAAAACTTAAAGAAGCCAGCTGTATGATGATAAACAACACTGAAATCGGAGCACCTTCAGCCGACCTTCATTTGGACTGGAGGAGTTTACTGCTAACAGAACAAAAAAACGGTAACCTCAGCGTCAAGTGATCGCCAAACGACAAATTGTCAGTGTCAAATTTTTTGACAAACAATAAATTCAAAATCAAAGCGAAAATTTTTTGGAAAAAAAAAAGAAAAAAAAAAAAAACCTCGAAAACAACACTAAACGATTGACAACGACTCCAGACTCGGAGTTGAAACGTCTCCATACACAGATAAGTATTACACAATATACAATACATTACTTATATACAGGAATACTGGTTGATCATTTTATAGACATCTCTTTCTCTCAGAAAAACTGTGAGGAAGAATCTCTGTACAGACAACCAGTAATCCGGGCAATTTTACGAAATTGCCTTACTACACTTTGTTCTACATATACAATTTTTTAAATACTTATCTGTTACAGGAAAAAATTTGGAGGAGAGAAAACCCATGAATAGACAAAATAATTCAAGACCTCCTCAACAATCTTTTCGAAATTACTTATAATGTTTGTATACTAAATATATAAATAAAATATTATTTTTTCTATTTTCTATTTATTTTTAAAAATCACAAGCACTAAGAAATTTATAAATACAATATTACATGTTTTATTATTTACACTTACAATTTTTTTCATTTAATATTTTGGAATATATGCTGTATTTTTAACCGACTTCCAAAAAGGAGGAGGTTATCAATTCGTCGTGTATTTTTTCGCTTTTTTTTATGTATGTTACCTGATTTCTTCTCCTGTGGTGCACCGTTTTGAATGAATATGGTCTTGTTTAATAGAGTATATATCCGAATTGGTGAAACTTCAAATTTTAGAAAAGAATTCTATTGGTAAAGTGATAAAATTTGTGAATGAACACATGCGTGCATGGAAATCGACCAATATCCCTAATATTTTAGTCGATTTTTCGATAACTCCTTATGGATGAGTATAGTTTTTTAACGTTTAATCTATTAAGGAAGATCCTTAGGTGATCTCATATACTTTTCTGCGACGTGCAACTTGCAGTTTTGCAGATTATCGCCGAAAATTCCAAAATTCTTATCAAAAATTGCATCGAAATGACATAATAGACATTTCCTCATAAATATTTTAATTCCAACGTAAAAGTGCGGTAATTTTAGGCACTGAAAGTTTTAATTGCGAATTTGAAAATTTTCTATGTACATTTCAACCATATAGGTAGTAAAGCATAGTATTTTCGGCTCCTTAAATCAATGAGTACCAAGCTCGTTTTGTTTGTATACCAGGTAAATACCTATTTAAATGCAAATTTTTCCATTTTGCGAAGACGGTACTTTTTGTTGTCTCATTCTCCCGGCCTAATAGAAAATTCAGTGACAACACATGTCAAACTTTAAACTGGTACTTGGTGGCCTATAGACAGGGTGTTTAGTTATAGCAAACAAAATCACAAAGTAAAGTGGAGAAGGAGTTGCATTTATATGAAAATTGAAATATAGGACGGACTAGAATGATAGTGGTCCGTAGGCAGCCGTATATACAGGATGGTTGGAATATAGGGTGGACTGGACGTTTGGTGGTATAAAAATGTTGAAAAAAATGTGAAATTAAAATTATATAGGGTGATTAAAAAACTGTTACATGATGTGGACATAAGCAAATCATATACAGGATGGTTGAAATATATGCTGGAGTTGAATTATATTTATAAAGTGTGATTAAAAAATTATTTCTTTTATAGCCTATAAGAAATTGCATAAAGTGTGGAGAGGAATTAATATTACACAGGGCGATAACATAAAATGTTAAAATTAAATAATTTATGGGGTAGCCCACAAGGAATTATATACTATGGTTGAAATATAGGACGGATTTGACTCCGTAAATATAGGATGGATTCTACTCTGTCCTATACTTTACAGAAGACAGCTAACAAATTTATGCTTGTCCGTGGGCAGTCGTATGTACAGGATGGTTGGTACATAGGTTGGAGAGGAATTATCTATAGTTATACAGGGTTGTCAAAAAAGTTGAAGAAAAGTTACATGGCGTAGTCCATAAGGCATAAATATATTGTGGGCTTATTAAGTCAACGCGTACTGGTACATTTTGTTCGTAAAGATTTACCTGTCAATTTAAATGATAAATTATCATTGTGTAATGTTGAGGCTTTCGATGTTACCTGGTTCTGTCTATTAAGGTTATACAAACAAAATAAAGAATGAAAACTACCTGAGTTCAAAAAAACTAAAAAGTTGAAAATAAAACATTTTTTAAAAAAAATATAACCGACTTCTACCTATAACTAAAAAGCTAAAAATAATTATATCAAAATACAACTCTAGCAAATAAATAACACATTCAATGTTGGAAGGTACCTACCCAGGAAGTAACAAATGTAAACATTAAAAGGTGCTCATTCTGTAGAAATTAATTACCTACCAATCTAGTATATTTTTGAAGTCGGTGCCAAGCAACAATCAAGTTTGATGAATTTGTAGATAAGTACGCAATGAAGCATTTTAGATTTGCTTGGCACAGACTTCAAAAATATACTAGATTGGTAGGTAATTAATTTGTACAGAATGAGCATCTTTTAATGTTTACATTTGTTACTTCCTGGGTAGGTACCTTACAACATTGAATGTGTTATTTATTTGCTAGAGTTGTATTTTGATATAATTATTTTTAGCTTTTTAGTTATAGGTAGAAGTCGGTTATATTTTTTTTAAAAAATAAATTGTTGATATCTTCAGAACTTTCATTGTGTTTTGCAGTTGTTGTTTGCGGTTGGTTTCGAATTTTGCAAATCTTATTCGCTCCATATTTCCAAATTCACGTCGTTTGCTTTTTGATAGATTTACATACTTTCGCAACACTGGTTTATTTTCAATGAATTTTGTGGGATCGTAACTAGTGTAATTACAATCATCCCACGATTCTGTAGTCAGTACATGCATATTAAAAATTGGAAATTTATTTGTTGGTTCATCTTCTCCCCGAAATAATGCCTTTTCAATGTTTCTTTTATCTGGGCAATTATTATAATGCATTTCCAGTTCACGTTTCGGTATTTTGTGAAACGCATTGAAGTCACACGTTTCAAGACCAATATTGGGGTGATTTTTCTTGCATTTTGATAAATGTATTGCTAAACGTGATTGCCGTATCTTGTGATTTGAATCGTATGGACAGATTACATTTTTATCTTTCAAACATTCCATAATGATTAGGAGATTGTGTATATATAATTATAGTAAACAAATATTCCCTTGGAATTGAGTACCGCAAATGCTTTGAAAATAATGTATAAGAGTGAATTACATTCGAGAGTTGATATTTATATGATAATCCCCACTTTAACAATTATCGATTGATTTTCATTCTTTTAATATTTAACTTATCTATATTTTTCAGAATTGTGGGGGTGAAAAACACAACTGACGTATTCGGAATGGTTCGTACTAAGCATACTCCATGTAAATCAACCGGCGGTGATAAAGTATCAAGGAAACAATTGCCAACAAATCTGGCACGTAAAAATGCACCCGCCTCGAGTGGTGTGAAAAAGCCATATCGTCACAGACCCGGTACAAAGGCTATTCGTGAAATTCGTCATTATCAGAAAAGTACCGATTTGTTAATAAAAAAACTTTCATTCCAACGACTTGTTCGGCAAATGGCGCAAATTTTTAAATCTGACTTAAAATTTCAAAGTGCGGCAATAATGGCTTTACAAGAAGCTAGTGAAGCCTACTTGATTGGTCTTTTCCAAGATACCAATTTGTGTGCTATTCATGCCAAACGAGTGACAATGACAATTACTCCTCAGGATCTACAATTAACAAGACGTATTCGTGGCGAATGAAGTATGCTGTGATCAAAAATTTAACAAATATATATTTGTAATGAACCGATTTTTTTTTCGTATAGTGTAATTGTTTTGCATAGTTGTTAATTTGAAACACTATTATAATTTAATTATCAATTGTAATCAAGTAAAAACATTCCTGTTACATGTTTTGATTAATAAAGTTTTTGGAATTGTTTAATTCTAGTTTAGAAATTCTAGAGTTATTTTTTCAAGACTTACAAATAAAGGCATTATTAAAAAGACACCAATAAATATGAAAATACTCCACGGAGAATGAGCTGGTTCCATTAACGTATATTGACGGTTTATTAAGAGTTTTTTAAATGCATTGGGTATATTTGAAATAGTAGCAGCATAAGATTCTATTCGAGGTGTTTGAACAAAGGAATCTTTTTCCATAAGCTTTTTTAAATTTTTTATATCGTCTATAGTCATATTTTCAATATTATGTTGACATTTGAACAGCCAATGAGACCAGAATACATTATTTAGATTTCGAGCATCAGTCTCTGAAATAATTTTATTTTTGGTCATAATAAAATCTAGTTCATGTATTATTGTTTTAAAATTAAATATTGGTTTAGAACTTGGTATAAATTTAACATGTTTTTTTTAATGTTTGCTCATCAATAATAGAAAAAATATTACAGTTAACAGAACAGCACGGCATTGCCATCATAGTGACTTATATAAAAAAATCTTTTGAAGAAAGTCCCACTGAAAGTTAGCACATTTTGTAGTTTTTAATAAAATGGTAAAAATAAATGCGATATAATACGGAAATTTGAATTTTTTTTATTTGTGCGTTATAGAGAATTGTTGTTGTAAGTTTGTCTTAAAATTATTAATGACTTTTAAAAATAAATTTCCATTGATTTTTATTTTACTAAATATGATTAATTGGAGGGAGTTAAATAATTTAAAGTTTTTTATTGTATTATAAATATCTAGTATCCTTAGAGCTTTAGTAAAGTTAACATCAGAAGAAAAAACATGATATCATTAAAGAAATTTCCATAGAAGATAATATATTAAACAAAAAATATTGCATAACCGAAAAATTAGATGGCAGTAATACTGTTTTTACATATTTCATTTCTAGTGATGTAAATCTACTAATTAACGAAATTAAATACTGTATAGAAAAATTATCAAAACCGAAATTATTGGTTCATTTTGAGCTATTGCAAAAAATTACACATATGAGGGGGATGACGTGTTTTTAATTTCTTCAAAACATATAATTTTAACACCATTTCAGCTTTGGACCATTTTTAAATATGAATTGGGAAAATTTGGAAAACCGCTATTGAAAAAAATGGAAAATTTTCTTTATTTGCCGAATGGATCGTTAAACATCAAATAGATTATAAATGTAAGCCGCATTTTAGATGTATAGGAATTGTTGTGCATAAAAAGCAACATTTATGGGCAACGCGATCAGAAGTTGAAATAATTTGTCACAGCATGAGTTAAATGAGAAATGGGATGATTTAAAATTTATAAATATGAAGTCAAATTTAAATAATAATACTGCTATAGAGGGTATTGTTTTTCTGCTGGACGAGAACGTACCCGTTATAATGACCAAAAATGGGTTAACAGTAAATAATTCTAATGTTAAATTAGCCATTAAAATGAGTTGTTGTAAACTAGATAGAAAGAAAAATTAAAAGCTTTTTTGGTCTATCAAAGTAGTTTGAGTGGAAATAAAAGCGTCTCGGTTAAATGTTTATTCCAGTATGGTAAAGTGTGTGTTCATTATTGGTTTTTATTTAACTCACACTCGTATTAGTATTATTAAATATACAATTTTATATTGGGTAATAAATGATAAGGATTAAGTATGGAAAAATAATTTTAAAAGTATTATATATTACTCATCAAGTAAACATTTATTTTTGTATGCTTTATCAGTACATTTCCACAATTTGCAAAAAGTACATTTTTCTTGTGAACTAGGGGGTCCATCAAATTGAGTTCCATATGGTTTGCTGTGGTGATAAAAACACGGCAACTGAATTTGAATGTTATAATCTTGAATACATTCTTTGGGCAATTTGTGCCACAATGCTAACAAATTTGTAGCATTAACATTGTTTTTTATATATTCTTTCAAAATACTTGGCTGAATATTGTCCAAGTTTAATTGATCACCCACCAGGTCGGCAAGTAGTTGATTATATGCTGTATCTGACATGATTATGTTAAACTAAATATGACGATTATTTATATGTCTTTTAAGGAGGGGTGGGGATTTAGGTTTCATGTTTTCTAACGAAAAAATACATTTTATATTTTAATGTAAATTTGGATTTGAATAAAGCATATACAAAACGGTAAGTTACGATTTAAAAATGAGTTAACACCAAATCAAGTAGTTGGATTGTATAAGGACCGATTTAAAAATATTTTTTAAATAAAATTTTAGTCTTTATATTTCAAATAATCTCTTTAAGATGCGTTTCTATGTGGTCTTATCAACAAACCCTCTAGCTATTTTCCTCTGACTTGTTTTGCATGAAGGAGATCTTTTTTGTGAAGTGGGTGGTTCGTTAAAATTGGTTCCATTATGGTGAACAAAACACGGCAAAAGAATTTGAATGTAATAATCTTGGGTACATTCTGGGGGCAATTTGTGCCATATTTCCAACAAATCTGTGGCACTCACATTGTCTTTTATATGCTCTTCCAAAACTTCTAACGGTATATTAGCAAGATCCGACTCACTTAGAATTTTTAACGGTAAATTACCATTTTCTAAGTCAGTAAGTATTTTTGGTATGGTCGTGGTTTTTATTCCATTCTTACTTTCTTTACAAGCGCAACATTTTTTTTGTGAAGTCAGCGGTTTGTCAAATTCGGTTCCAAACTGATTACGGTGAACAAAACAGGGCAATAGGATTTGAATGTAATAATCTTGAGTACATTCTGGAGGCAATTTGTGCCATATATTTTGCAATTCTGTAGCACCAACATTGTCTTTTATATACTCTTTCAAAACCTTCGATGGTATGTTAACAAGATCTAAATCACTAAGCTTTTCTAACTGAAAATCACCATTGTTTAGGTCAATAAGCAGTTGCGTAGGTAACATAATTGCTGTAAACTGGAGAAATATATTTACGATGGTTTATTTATATCAAATTATTTAGAAGCGCGGGGGTAAATTGCGCATTTCTCATTCGACATTTAAATGTAAATTTAGATTCGTTATTTGGGATATCGATCACGTGACCATTCTTATATTTGACGAGTGAGGTGGATAATACTATAAAAGCCTGGTATCTATGACATATAATTAGTGTTTTGTTACCAGAAAAGATAAAATCATAAAAACCATGAAATTCACGGGGTTCATTAACAACATGCCCAAAGAAGATTATATTAATATATCTCTTTTTAACAGACGGTATTGTGTAACAGAAAAATTAAAAGGTGTTAATACCGTTTTCACATTTTTTCCCCTGGTGATGTAAATTTATTAATTCAGGAAATAAAAAACAGTGTGGTTAAATTAACCGGACCCAAATTGATCATTTATACTGAACCATTGCAAAATTTTTTCAATTATTTAAATAATTTCTCTTCAAGTAGTGTGTCGTTTTCCAACAAACCAGATGAACTTCTACAAGAAATTGTAACCTATACATATAAAGGTGTTGATATGCTTTTGCTATCATCAAAACATACAATTTTGACACCGTTCAACACAAACAATGGAGCTCTGGAAAATTTTTTAAATATGCATTGGGAAATTTGGAAAACGGCTTTTGAAAATTTTGGAAAGTTTTCATTAATTACCGAATGGATTGATAACAACCATTATAAATGCAATCCACAGTTTAGAACCATATGTATTGTTGTGCATAAAGACAAAGATTGGTGGGCAACAAGAAAAGAAGTTGAAGAAATTTCCAAAAACATTAAAATGGATACGGTACCGGTAGAATTAACGGAACAATGGGACGATTTAAAATTTATAAGTCAAAAATCACATTTAAATCACGATATCGAAATAGAGGGTGCTGTTCTTTTGCTGAATGAGGAGCAGTAAAAAAGACTATAGATGGATTAATAACAGACAAGCCACATATTAAAGCTTTAAAATATTATTATAATGAATTTAAAACCGATAAATTGGTAATACAAAACTTTGAAGAATTTGAAAAGGATCCGAATACAATTGTTAAAAAAATATTTGAAAAAGCAAAAGTTCCTATGGATAAAACAACTTATGACATATTGTACAATTTTGTTAAATAATACAATGTTTGGTTAAAATGAATAATAATTTTTACAACTTTGAATTTTATTTAATAATTCCTTACACTCAACAAAATTTGTTTATTTTTTAGCTAAATTTATTATTATATATTTATAAGTATGTAGGCAGTAGGTAATATTAAAAAAAAGAATTACAACAAAATGGGTATAATATTTCATTTAGAAATTATGTATATGGTACATATATTTAACGTGGGAATTACTACGAAAATAAACAATTATTAATTTAATAACTTTCATATTCAATTAAAATATATATATAAAGAAATTACTAGCTGTTTAGCTTTGTTTGAAAGCATAATTACTATACTCATTTAAAATTAAATGTATAACTTTATATATTTAAGGAAAGTTTTAGATGCATGTTAAATAGTGATACTCAATTATTTAAATTATTGTTTATTCAAAAAGTGCGAATAATATTTTTAGCCCATAATGCCATACTTTCGCCTTAGTCGCCTTTTTAAGCAAGAGATGTTCAGAAGTCACCATGTCGCCGACTGTTATGAAACTTTCTTTAGGGTTTTTTCTATTTTGTAAAATTTCCATTTTCGTTTCTTGTTCCCGGTTTACCATTTTGATATGTTTCAATTTTATAGCAGATTTCGACACATTCCTGTGTAACATTTACCTTTAGATTGTCTTTAAACATTTGAACAATTTTATCAACCAAGTCTTCTTTCATACCGTGTATCCGAGAGGATTTTCTTTTAATGTTCTGATTTAATTTTGCTATTTCATCCACCAAATGGGCATTTATGTTTTTTTGACCGTCCACCACTTCCATTATCTGATTCATTATTTGATCGCTGATATTTTGTCCAACTCGACTGGAAATTGAAAGAATAAATTTGTCTTCATTACATCGTTTTTTAAGGTGTCTATAGTTATCATTTTAATGTCACTAGTTTGCCTTCTAGTGACTGGCATATTGGATAACCCAATTATAAATTACTCTAATGGGTGTAAAACACTTTTTAGCAAAACGCTTTCCGGCCCCTAAAACATTTGATTCTGAAGAAGAACCGGCAATAAATGTGTTTCGGGGATGAATATATGATATCAATATTTGTATATAACAAAAGTTATAAACGTTGGATGTAAAATCACAAAACTTAAATTTAAAGAAGAAAACTAATATATATATATATATATATATATATATATATATATATATATATATATATATATAAATTTATCTAAGAGGTGATGGATAATAATGGGCGATATACAGGGTGTTCCTAAATTGGAGGTACAAACGAAAAGGGGAGATTCCTTGAATAGTTTTAGGACGAAAAAGTCCCATAAACATGGGTCCGCAAACGTTTCGTTTTCAAGATACAGAGTGTTAAAGTTTCAATTTTTTTCAAGTTTTTTTCTCATAGTATCTGCACTTCACAAGATATTCAAATGAAATTTGGCATAGATATTACAATTAAGAGTTTACACCTTGTGACATGCCAATTTCGATTGCAAATCTACAGGGTGATATTTTTTCGGGAACACTGTCCACTGTTGTCCTTCAGAACTTTTTTTGGTGAGCTACTGGTACTTTAAAAAATTGTAAAGAAAAGCTTTGTTGTTATACCAAACTTTATGTTCTCTTGTAGTTTTGTCGTATCTACTACCGGTTTCGAGAAAAAAATTTTGAATGATTCTCTTGAAATCTTCAGAAAATTCCGAATTGTCATAGAAATCTAGTTACCTACCTAGTAGGCTGTGGTGAATGAATAAATTTATTGTTAGTTTTGACACATCAAATGAAACTCCTGTGTTTTGAAAATTAAAGATGGTTGCATTTTAATATCAAAACATGCCGAATTTTACGAATGGTAATTCAAGAGAAGCTAAGCATCTTTACATGGAACGCTATCCCAATAGAGTGATGCCTGGTCATCGGATGTTCTCTAATATTCACAGGCGTCTTTCAGAAACTGGATCTTTTTCTGCGAAACATATTAATGCCGGTAGACCACGAAGTGTGAGAACACCACGACTCGAAGACGCAGTGCTGAACGAAATAGAAGAACATCCAGGAACCAGTACAAGAATAAAACATTTTTTTTTTAAATATAACCGACTTCTACCTATAACTAAAAAGCTAAAAATAATTATATCAAAATACAACTCTAGCAAATAAATAACACATTCAATGTTGTAAGGTACCTACCCAGGAAGTAACAAATGTAAACATTAAAAGGTGCTCATTCTGTACAAATTAATTACCTACCAATCTAGTATATTTTTGAAGTCTGTGCCAAGCAAATCTAAAATGCTTCATTGCGTACTTATCTACTAATTCATCAAACTTGATTGTTGCTTGGTTGGTTGAAAAGTATATGAGATCACCTAAGGATCTTCCTTAATAGATTAAACGTTAAAAAACTATACTCATCCATAAGGAGTTATCGAAAAATCGACCAAAATATTAGGGATATTGGTCGATTTCCATGCACGCATGTGTTCATTCACAAATTTTATCACTTTACCAATAGAATTCTTTTCTAAAATTTGAAGTTTCACCAATTCGGATATATACTCTATTAAACAAGACCATATTCATTCAAAACGGTGCACCACAGGAGAAGAAATCAGGTAACATACATACAAAAAAAAAGCGAAAAAATACACGACGAATTGATAACCTCCTCCTTTTTGGAAGTCGGTTAAAAATACAGCATATATTCCAAAATATTAAATGAAAAAAATTGTAAGTGTAAATAATAAAACATGTAATATTGTATTTATAAATTTCTTAGTGCTTGTGATTTTTAAAAATAAATAAAAAATAGAAAAAATAATATTTTATTTATATATTTAGTATACAAACATTATGCTCATAAATAATTTGACAATTGTTGGTGATTCAAAATGGAGAGCCTGAAAATATGAAAAATTAAATATGTAGAAGTTAGCTAGTTCATTTTAAGATTAAATACAAGTCATCAAGTTGTTTAGCGGATCTTGCGGGATTCTTTGCTCTATCCTTATCACATTCAGAGGGTGCAGGCGCTCTTGCCTCGAGATTGTCATCCCAGAATTATTTTTTGTCAGTGGTACCTCAACTGACTATTGAAAAATCCTCATTTTGATTGCCAAATCCTATTCACTGATGAAGCCTGTTTCTCAAGGACTTGAATCATAAATTTTCATAATGAACACATATGGGCTGAGGAGAATCCACATGAAACTGAAGAAGCTTATTTTCAAGAGGAATTTTCATTAAATGTGTGGGGTGTTAATATTGGCGATTATTTGATTGGTCCTTTCTACTTGCCAGGGCGATTTACTGGTCAATCATACAGACATTTTTTAGAGAACGATTTGCCCTTGTTATTGGATGATATACCTCTTATGATGCGACGTGAAATGTGGTTCATGCACGACGGTGCTCCTGCTCATTTTTCACTTTTGGCTAGGGAGTATTTGAACGAAAATTATGTAAACAGGTGGATTGGTCGAGGTGGACATCAGCCATGGCCCGCCAGATCCCCAGATTTAAATAGTTTAGATTTCTTTCTATGGGACCATCTGAAATCTCTAGTGTACATAACGCCAGTGAATACCGTAGACGAACTGAGAAATCGTATAATAGGCGCGTTTGATACAATTAGGAATACTCCATGACTGTTTGAAAGAGTTCGATCGTCTATGAGAAGAAGAACAGAAGCTTGTATAAGGGTTGGGGGAGGACATTTTCAACAATTGCTGTAGTTTAGTTCCTTTGTTGTTATTTAGTTTTTTTATTATGATTAATTTTTGAGTTGTACGTTTCTTGCAGTAATACATTTTTTTGATGATTATACCAATTTATCGAATCTTTAAGAATCATTGCTCATTCAATTTTTTTTCTCGAAATCGGTAGTAGATACGACCAAACTACAAGAGAACATAAAGTTTGGTATAACAACAAAGCTTTTCTTTACAATTTTTGAAAGTACCAGTGGCTCACCAAAAAAAAGTTCTGAAGGACAACAGTGGAGAGTGTTCCCGAAAAAATATCACCCTGTAGATTTGCAATCGAAATTGGCATGTCACAAGGTGTAAACTCTTAATTGTAATATCTATGCCAAATTTCATTTGAATATCTTGTGAAGTGCAGATACTATGAGAAAAAAACTTAAAAAAAAATTGAAACTTTAACACTCTGTATCTTGAAAACGAAACGTTTGCGGACCCATGTTTATGGGACTTTTTCTTCCTAAAACTATTCAAGGAATCTCCCCTTTTCGTTTGTACCTCCAATTTAGGAACACCCGGTATATAAATAACGGTGTTTAAACGTAAAGTTGATACTGTATTCATATTATAAACTATTACAACCTCATCTAGGTCAGCGGGAATTTATTTGTCAGTTCCCACTAGCTATTATCTTCAAGCCTGGCAATATATGGTAGTATTTGTTTATAATTATGACAACTGCAATTAGACCTATTCAGTTGATATTGTATTCAGATTATAAACTACTGCAAGCTACATCTAGAGCAGCGGGAATAGATTTACGAGCTCCCATTAGTTGTTATCTTCAAGCGGGAGAATATATGGTAGTTGATTTAGCAATTCAGTGTGAACTACCCCATAATTATTGTGGACGACTTGCTTCCAAATCGGGTTTATCACTACGCTGTGGTATCGAAATTGGCAGTTGTTATATTGATAAAAAAGACACAATAAAGGTTGTAATCTATAATTTTTCCAGTACAGATTGTTACTTCCATCAAGGAGATCAAATAGCTCAGTTAATTTTTGAGAAAATGGCATCCCCACAAATAGAAAAAATTGATGCCATCTCAAGAGAATGTACTAATGTTTTGAAATATTGGAAAGTATCCGATCAGGCATACGATATTGAAAAACCCATAAAATCATATTCCGTTGGATTTAGAACTCCTATTGATATTATATTGAAGGCAAAGTACAGATTTTTGGTAACGTTAGATCTCGGTATCTGTTTACCACGGGGGTGTTATGGAAGGATATCAAGTATTGAAACAAATTCTCGAAAATTTGGGATCGAAATTGGTGGTGGAGTTGTTGATGAAATTATCGAGGTAACTTGGGAATTTTATTATATAATCATTCAAATGCGGAACGTCAATTTAAACGTGGAGACGTTATAGCTCAATTGATATGTCAACCTATTTTTTACCCCAGTTTGCAATTTACAGACATAGCAGCCTTGGAAAACAATAGTGAGCGCGGTAGCGATGGTTTTGGATCTTCTTATCAAACCCAAAAAAAACACATATCAGAAATCCGAATAAGTTTTTATAGAATCATATCATTTTAATATATATAATAAACTTATTTGTGTAAAAATAAAATAAAAAAATTTAAAAGCATTAAGTTTTATTTTAAAAGATTCAAAAAATATTTTTTAAATCACTTGTTGAAGAAATGTGTTCCTATTTTTGCAATAAATGTAAATAACTACATTTTTTAATTTTGATATTTTATGTATCTTGTCAATTTTATAAACTGCATCATACAAAAGTAATAAGTCTATCAAATTTTATTCCCTCCCTGAATATTGGAAACATTTCGAATAACAAAAATATTTAATTATCATGACTGATTCATTAAATGAAATTCACTTATTGATTTACCCCATTCAAGAATATTGTGATAAATGTAAATAAATAATGCAATTTTTCAATTTTATATTTTCCATTTAATAAACCTTCTTATGATACAAAATTAATAGATTTTTCAAATTTTATTTTCTCCCTGAATATGAAAACAATTCAAATAACAAAAATATTTAATTATCATGTCCAATTCATTTAATGACAGACAACAAATACTTGTTTATACCTTTATTATTCTTATGAAGTTCCAACTATAAATGTTAAATAATATTAATCAATTATTAAATAAAAAGAAAATAAAAAATCAATGTGTTAGATTATCAAGATATTCCAAAGTTTCTATAGTATGTAATGTACCTCGAATATTAGCCTTAACGTGACACCCACAGTACCATACATTCTTTTTACCCAGTTTTGTTTTTGCCTCCTTGAGCAAGATATATTTGGCTATGGTCATATCTTCACATATTACTATAGAAGATCCTCTTAATTTTTTTCGATTTTGTAAAATTTCCAATTTGGTTGTGTGTTGGATTGTTGTAATAAGTACTGGTCTCAGTTTACCATTTTGACTTGATCCAATTCTAAAACAATTTTCAAAATCACTTTCTGTAACATTTATTCCTAGCTTGTTTTTCAATATCCATATAATTTTATCAGGCAAGTTTTCATTTGGATCTTCTTGTAAACCACATAATCTAATGGAATTTCTTTTAATGTGCTGATTCAATTTTTCTATTTTACACTTGAACTGCTCATTAATCTGTTTTTGGGCTTTTAATTCTTGCATTATTTCATCCATTTGTTCTTTGATTTGCTCAACGTCAAATTTTTGTTCCTTTTGACTACAAATAAAGGTGGTAAATTTTTCATCATTAAATAATTCACTTATAGTTTCTTTAACTATCATTTTAATGTCACTAATTTGCCCTCTAGTAAATGGCACTTACATGGCATTACTTTGTGTAAAACTTACAATTTTTTATTATGTTTAAATGTTATTGCTTAAGGTAATGTTTTTACTTTAAAACTGTTAAATATTTATTTTTGGTAAATTCAAGCAAAAACCTGAATTATTTTTGTATCAGCAACCTCAAATTTGTGTGCTACAAACTTGTTATGTGGGATCTAGAAAAATGACAAATAAACAAGTGGATGCTTATATTATATACTTTAGAGAGAGGGTATGATGTGTAATATGGGTGAGGTTATATCTACAAATTTAATAAATATTTTCATCAATAATAATTTCATGTTATTCTAATCAAGGATATTAAACAGCACAATTATTTTTCTGTGAAAATGGCATCTACACAAGTAGAGAATACCATTGTCACACTAAAAGAATACACCAATGTTTTAAAATATTGGAAATTTTCTGAACTTGCTTTCAATATTGAAAAATCACACTCAGCTGGATTTTTATTAAGAACTCCTATTGACATTACAATAAAGGCAAAGGACTTCTGGTAATGTTGGATCTTGGTATTTGTTTACCACAAGGCTGTTATGGAAGGATTTCAAGTAATGAAACCAACTCTCAGAAATTTGGTATTGAAATTGGTGGTGGAGTTATTGATGAGGATTAACGAGGTAACTTGGGAATTTTATTGTATAATCATTCAGATGTGGAGTGTCAATTTAAGTGTGGAGATAATATAGCACAAATGATTTGTCACCCCATTATTTGTTATCCCAGTTTAAAATTTACAGACCCAGAATATATGGAAAACAATACTGATTCCAAAAGCAATGATATTGGACCTTCTTAATAATATGTCAACCCCAGATAAATGTAATATTAATATATGTCAAATAATTTTGTATCTTAAAAACAAAATAAAATATTTAAAATGTATTGTATTATTATAAAGTTATTACCTATTATATATTGTATTACTTCTAATCTTCATTTCTGAGTAAACATTATTTCTAAAAATGTTTTAAATTTTTAATGAATTTATAGTTGTCTTCTTTATGCAATTAATTAAAATATAACCTTTGATATATCATACATAAAGAAAATTGAATATTGACCATCAAAACTCTCCCAAAACATCATTTTAATAAATAATAATAGTTGAATGATTTTATTACAATAGACTTTTTCTGTTGGCAATCTAACATGCATTTTTTGGTATTAACAAATTTCACTTCTTCAGTACTGCCCAGATCTAAGTATACTTCTATTTCTTGATCTATTAATTTCTATAATTTTATGTTATGTGCATTGTTTACTTTTTTCCCAAACAATTTGACCACTGCAAATCATTGAATTTGTTTCTGGTTGAGATGGATTGCCCCACTGCTGTAAATAAAAAATCTCAGTTCACAACAATGATCATTAATTGTATACATACAATAATGACTAACAACGTGGAAATCAAATTTATATACCCATGACGACACCGCACTTTCGGTTTGATGTTTTTCTATCCATTTTATGGGATAACTAAATTTTAATCTATAACACAGCAAACATAAATTACGGCCTTGACAGAACCAGCGTTCCACAAATAAAACACGAGATGGCGGATGGCGCAAATGTCTATTGTCAAAGATCCTTTACCAGCGTATTGCTCCTCTCTCTTCCCTTGTCAAACCTCTACCAGCGTATTGCTCCTCTCTCTTCCCTTGTCAAACCTCTAAAGTATTCTAGTTTTCGATTTCGAGCATTTGTAATTTGACAATCGTGAATTGTGACATTCGTGACAGTAAATGAATAATTATTTGATTTAATGGCATGATTAATTTTAATGTATTTGTTACAATTTTATCACTGTTTCTCAGTAGCGACTTTGTTAATTATTAATTAGTTCATATAATTTTAACATGTGGAAATGCCATAAGTGTCATAAACCAGTTTATTTTGGTATGTATATTGTGTATTCAAAGATTTGAATGGTTGCTAAATTAATTTGATCTTACCAATAACATTTCAGCTGAAAGAAAACAATCACTTGGATATAACTGGCATCCTGAATGTCTCCGATGTGAAGAATGTGGGAAAAGACTTAATCCTGGACAACATGCTGAACACAAAGGAGTACCATTTTGTCATGTACCTTGTTATGGGGCCTTATTTGGGCCACAGTTATTTGGCCATGGTACAAGGGTTGAATCTCATAAAAGTTTTGGTGCACAAAAGGATCCTCTAAAATTTGGTAACAGCCCCGTCCTTCCCAGATCCACTTTAGAATCTAAAATCAAGGTTAGTATTATCACTATAATCTAAGTCTTAAAACATTTGAACACAAAAAGTACAGCAATTCTGAAGGTTCATTTGTTTAACCTAATTGCACTTCTAATTGCGATTGATGTACTTAGTGTTTGTGAAAAATAATTTTTAAAAGGGCAAATATTTGATTTTCAACTAATGTATCTAATGAAATTGCAAACCTCTAAGCCAAAGTTTTACTGAACAATTTGGTTAAATGGTAAAATGGGATAATATCTGTGGCATAAGGCAGTGTAGATCTCAATAATATGAATGGGAGTGGTTATTCTGCTGATAATATTTGAATCATTGTAGCAATATTTTGACTACCCTGAAAGTAGCCGACATCTGACAAAAAATCTGACAATATTTTGGTAGTTGTTACACAATATTTAGCAAGCTACATGTAGCTTGCTAAAAATTGTAATACTAATGCCAAAATGTTGTTAGATTTTTTGTCAGATGTCGGCTACTTTCAGGGTAGTATATTTTGCCTGTTCATTGGATTTTCTCACCTCCAAATTTTTTTCCTGCAACATAAGTATTTGAAAATTGTATATGGAGAACAAAGTGTAGGAAGGCAATTTCGTAAAATTGCCTGGCTGTCTATACAGAAATGCTTACTCACAGATGTCTACAAAGTGCTCAACCAGTATTCATGATTTTTTAGAAGAACCATAAAATATAGTACTAAACAATTGACAACAAGTCTATAGTCAGAGGTGAAATGTCTCCAAATACAGTTAAGTAAGTATAACACAATATTCAAAACATTACTTATATACAGGAATACTGGTTGATTGTTTTGTAGACATCTCTTTCTCTCAGAATATCTGTGAGAAAGAATTTCTGTACAGCAGCCAGTTATCTGGGCAATTTTATGAAATTTCTTTACTACACTTGGTTCTCATTATACAATTTTCATACTTATCTGTTGCAGGAAAAAAATTTGAGGAGAGAAATCACAATGAACAGGCAAAATAATTCATGACCTCCTCAACAATCTCTTCAAAATTACATTCTAGGAATAGCCAATTCGTAAGTTAAATGCCCTATATATTGGCACCTTAACAATGTTCTATTTTTAGGGTTCCATATATACAATATATGGATACCCTTATAATATCAGTCAGTATTTCTCCCTCTTTCACATCCCAGCAATTTTCTCCTAAACTACTGGACGGAAAAGCTTGAAATTCGGTATCAGTGTATAGTTTGGTGACCTGATTGGGAGTACATAAAGTAAATGAAGAAATTTTGATTTTAGGGATACTTGTGGGGGTAAAACGAAAAAATCGACTGTTCCCCCTTATCTCTAAAACTGTAAGAAGTAATATTTTGAAAAAAAAATAGAGATATAGGGCCTCACTTGAATTTTACCAAAAAAATAAGGAGAAACCTCTACTATAAATTTTGGGGAGCACATTACAGAATTAAATGGAAAATATGAAATTAAAATTGTTTCTAACACATCATGTAATATATCAAATTTAAGGGCTCATTAGGGCGAAAACATATATATATATATATATATATATATATACAGGGTGTCCCATGGTTCTGGTCTCGGACGATTGCGCAGTTATGATAGAAGATAGAATTTTCAAAATTTAGGGGTATAACTTCTCGATTGGGATCTATCCAGCTAAAATATTTTCAAGCATGTACCACTTCCGGTTATAGCGGAAGTTGATACCAACTTGCTTATTTCAAATGGAACACCCTGTAAATTATTGTATTTCTGAATTTAGGAGTAATTTTAATACTAATTCATGTATAATACCCTATACTTAAATTCAGCCCTTTTCGAGTTATTCCAAAATCTTTTTTGAAATTCACATTTTAAGGCCTTCAGATAATTGCAAATTATACAACAACAAAGAGAAATTTAGGAAAACCATTCGTTGAGAGGGTAGAATAAACTTAGTGCTTCCAGAATCTGTGAAAAAAGTATGGACATTATCTACAGAGTGTCTACAAAAAAATCCCGAAAATTCAAATTCAAAATCTGGAAAAACTCAATTTTTTCAAATAGAAACCACTATTTTTTATATCATAATCAGATTGAGCATCGAAAATAAGAGGTACTTTGTGAATAAGTACCTATATGAAATTCTGATAGTTTTCGACTTATTAAAAAAATAAAACATTTTCAGCATCTTTAATAAAAAGTAAGCTTAAGAACATAAGTTGGCCATGACGGTTGCTAAGGACTCTACGAAAATGTCATTTTAACAAATGTTCACTTCTAAGCACTTATTTATTCTTTTAATAAATGAATTACGAACATTATTTAATAGTTCTGGTGCAATTATTGCAAATGCATTTCTTATTCTTTCTTTCATATTCTCTTTACTCGTTACTTCCTCTTTATACACAATATCTTTTCTGTAACCCCAGAGAAAAAAATCCATTGGGATTAAACAAGGTGAACGTGGAGGCCAAGCAACTGATCCGTTTCGTCCAATCCAACGATCACTAAACTTTCTATTTAAATAACGCCGAACTCTTCTGTCATAATGAATTGAAGAGCCGTCTAGTTAAAGCCACATTTTTACTTCTTATGTTTAATGGAACGTCTTCTAATAACGGCTGTAATTGGTTTCTTTAGAACTCAAGGAATTTGGCTCCATTCATTGTCCCATCAAAAAAGAAAGGTCCAATAACGTTACCCCCAACAATACCAGCCCACACGTTAAGGACCATTTAGTCTGAGATGTTGTTTTAAAACCTTTCGGGTTTTCATCACAATAGTAATGAAAATTGTGTCTATTTACGAAGCCATTTTTATGGAAGGTGGCTTCGTCTGAAAGCAAAACATATGTTGAAAAGTCAGCTTCAGTCTGCATTTTAACTCTAAACCAATTACAAAATTCTTCTCTTTTTTCATAATCTGTATCAAGCAATTCTTGGTGGATTTGTATTTTATAGGGGTGAAACTTGTACCTCTTTATAACCCTATGAACGGCACTTTTACTAATAGCTTATAGTTCTAACGCTACATAGTGGATTTTCTATCACAGATTGCATTATCATAAATTCGTTTTCTTCAGTAGTTACTCTATTTGGAACATTACGTTTACCATAAGAAACATTTCCACAATCAACAAATTTTTCATAAAGTTGGATGCCTTCCATCTGGATATTGCGTGTAATACACTCTTGACGCGAGCAAGCTATTACGTTGACATTCACCTAATGCAAATATCATGTCCACCATTTCTTCTTTCGTAAAATTCATTTTGTTTAAGGTTAATTATTTATATCAAGATTCTGAACTGACGTAAGAATATACTGAAATGATTATAACATATTAATAATTTAACTAGTAATATTTGAGAATCAATCCTTTGGTTAATTTTCACATATGAGACTAAGAATAAGAAATGCATTTGCAACCATTATTTACGAACTATTAAATAAAATTTGAAATTGATTTATTAAAAGAATTTCGAACATTTGTTAAAATGACATTTTCGTAGAGTCCTTAGCAACCGTCATGGCCAACTTATGTTCTTAAGCTTACTTTTTATTAAAGATGCTGAAAATGTTTTATTTTTTTTTAATAAGTCGAAAACTATCAGAATTTCGTATAGGTACTTATTCACAAAGTACCTCTTATTTTCGATGCTCAATCTGATTATGATATAAAAAATAGTGGTTTCCATTTGAAAAAATTGAGTTTTTCCAGATTTTGAATTTGAATTTTCGGGATTTTTTTGTAGACACTCTGTAGATAATGTCCATACTTTTTTCACAGATTCTGGAAGCACTAAGTTTATTCTACCCTCTCAACGAATGGTTTTCCTAAATTTCTCTTTGTTGTTGTATAATTTGCAATTATCTGAAGGCCTTAAAATGTGAATTTCAAAAAAGATTTTCGAATAACTCGAAAAGGGCTGAATTTAAGTCTAGGGTATTATACATGAATTAGTATTAAAATTACTCGCAGAATTCAGAAATACAATAATTTACAGGGTGTTCCATTTGAAATAAGCAAGTTGGTATCAACTTCCGCTATAACCGGAAGTGGTACATGCTTGAAAATATTTTAGCTGGATAGATCCCAATCGAAAAGTTATACCCCTAAATTTTGAAAATTCTATCTTCTATCATAACTGCGCAATCATCCGAGACCAGAACCATGGGACACCCTGTATATATATATATGTTTCAGGTGGTTTCCGGGAATTCATCCGCGTAGTTGATAACTTATCCCTGCCGGGATCGATGGTAAAATGACGACGTTTCGGCAGAGTCACATCTGCCCTCTTCAGGTCGGTTCGCATAATTCTTGTAGACTTCTCCTTTCGCTTCTAGTTACTCGAATACTAAGATTTTCAGAAGCGCTCGCGCTGTTATATAGTCGCGGCTCGGCGCCTATTGGTTGGCACCGTGCACCCGCCTGCTGATTTGTTATTTCCGGTTGAGTTGTTATTGGACGGGTCCGGGCCGGTACGGTGTTTGATAGAATTTTCCAACAATTCGATAAGTTCTGAATTTCATTGCGTGCGTTTAGACTGTGAGGCCTCTTCGCTTTTTCAATTGCCTCTCTTACGAGTCTTGATTTCGGGTGTTCTATATTTTCCAGTACTCTGGTGTTCTCAAAGTCTATTCGGTGTGACATCGTGGTGGCGTGTTCCGCAATGGATGTTGTTTTTTCCTGCTTTCTTACAGCGTTCTGGTGTTCATCACGTCTAGCTTGAATTGTTCTATTAGTTTGCCCCACATATGTTTTATGACGGTGTGCACATGGAATCTCGTACACTCCCTGTTGTTCTAAAGGGATCCTCGTCTTCGGAGTCCTCAACACCGTGCTTATTTTTCTGTCTGTATTGAAAATAGTATCGATATTGTGTCTCCGTAGAATTCTTGCAATACTGTCCGTGGTCCCCTTGACAAACGGTAAATAAGCCTTGGTTATTGGTGTCTCATGCCCTAAAGTCATGTTTTGACTTTAGGGCTCTTTCGGTCTGTAAATCCGTTTTGTCTCAGAGCTGTTTTTAAACTGTCCATTTTCTGTTTGATGTTATCCTGGTCAGCTAGTCTTTGTTTTTACCATCGATCCCGGCAGGGATCAATTATCAACTACGCGGATGAATTCCCGGAAACCACCTGAAACATTTAGTGCCCGCGAAAACTTAAAAACAAATATAGTGAATCTCTACGTGGAGAATACTTTTCATTTGTGTAAAACATTTGAGAAATTACGCGCGAAAAGAAGCAAACTTTTATTCGATCTACATTTTTTACAACGATGCCGCGATGAAGGAGTTATTCCGAAAAACATGACGGTAAAGTTCTGGAACAACAGAAAAACACAGAATATCTTATATCTTATCTTAATACTAAACTCCTAGATATCCACCTACAGGTAAGCAATACATTCCACTCAATAATATGGGATAAATTCGATGAGATTAGTGAATTTAGGGCCGAAACGAATGCAGAGTTGACAACAATGCAACAACAGACAAAATTTAACAAAATTGAAGCTTCAAGAGAAGCCCAAAAACGAATTTTTCTCGGAAAATAATGATCACAGTCTAACCTCACGGCAATTGGAAACGAATAAAACGTTTATAACTTATCTTCGGTCCAATTGAACTCTTCCTCGATTGGCGTGTTGGCTAAGGGATTCAATTACGCTATTGCTCCCTCTCACATACCAACAGAGAGCATAATATGTGGCATGGAAACAGCAGTTTCAAAATTAGATGCGAACACCGCTGAAATAATTAGACAAGATGTGTCACATGTTCTAAGAAAGTCTAAACCACCCAAAAGGAACCTATCTATAGAAGAAAATGAGGCCTTTAAACAACTTCGCCTCAACAAGGACATTGTCATTCCACCTGCTGATAAAGGAAATGCGACTATAATTTTAGATACAGCGGATTATTCAAACAAAATTCAAACATTGCTACAAGATCCAGCATATAAACAAATTACTACTGACCCAACAACTTATTTGGAGAAAACAACCAAGGCCAAAATCCAAGCAAGTAGGATCGACAAAAATCTCCAACTGCAACTCATTCCGCGTGAAAAGTCATCGAGATGTCCGAAATTCTATGGGTTGCCAAAAGTACATAAAGAAGGTGCACCTTTGAGGCCAATAGTAAGCTCGCTTATAGCGAACCTTTTTATGGAGAACTTTGAGGAGTTGGCACTAAGAACAGCAACTCTTAAACCCAGTTTATGGTTGCGATATGTGGATGATACTTTTGTGATTTGGCCTCATGGGAGGCTCAACACATTTTTAGACCACCTTGGATATCATAATACAAAAATACAAACCACAAAGACTAGCTGACCAGGATAACATCAAACAGGAAATGGACAGTTTAAAAAAAGCTCTGAGACAAAACGGATTTACATACCGAAATATACAAAGAGCCCTAAAGTCAAAACCGAGACAAACAGACGAGGAGCATGAGACACCAATAACCAAGGCTTATTTACCGTATGTCAAGGGGACCACGGACAGTATTGCAAGAATTCTACGGAGACACAATATCGATACTATTTTCAATATAAACAGAAAAATAAGCACGGTGTTGAGGACTCCGAAGACGAGGATCCCTTTAGAACAACAGGGAGTGTACGAGTTTCCATGTGCAGACTGTCATAAAACATATGTAGGGCAAACTAATAGAAGAATTCAAGCTAGACGTGATGAACACCAGAACGCTGTAAGAAAGCAGGAAAAAACAACATCCATTGCGGAACACGCCACCACGATGTCACACCGAATAGACTTTGAGAACACCAGAGTACTGGCAAATATAGAACACACGAAATCAAGACTCGTAAGAGAGGCAATTGAAATAGCGAAGAGGCCTCACAGTCTAAACGCACGCAATGAAATTCAAAACTTATCGAATTGTTGGAAAATTCTATTAAACACCGTACCGGCGCGGATCCGTCCAATAACAACTCAACCGGAAATAACAAATCAGCAGGCGGGAGGCGTGCGCACTGAGCGCCCAGGGCCAATCACACGCAGCCGTTCACGGTGCCAATCAATAGGCGCCGAGCCGCGACTATATAACAGCGCGAGCGCTTCTGAAAATCTCAGTATTCGAGTAACTAGAAGCGAAAGCAGAAGGCTACGAGAATTATGCGAATCGACCTGAAGAGGGCAGATGTGACTCTGCCGAAACGTCGTCATTTTACCATCGATCCCGGCAGGGATAAGTCTTCAACTACGCGGATGAAGTCCCGGAAACCACCTGAAACATTTAGTGCCCGCGAAAACTTAAAAACAAATATATATACAGGGTGTAAATAGTTTGATATATATATTTTAGGTGGAGGTAGTATACACCAAATTAAACAAAAAGCTCTTATACCACTATGGTCAGTAGGCCTTAATAACCAAGAAAATCCCTAAAACATATTAAGTAAATTATTGTCAATCCGACAACGTCGCTCGCATTCGAAGCAGATTCACTCTTAGCGCGAATAATAAAGGAATGACTACGCCGACAAAAAAATAAACACCTGTGTTTTTGTATTGACTGATGATATTGACCTTAGAATTAAATAAAAATGTATGAAATATTTTGTTGAAAATATTTACGTTTTTAATACAAGGCATTGCAATTAGAATTTGTATTTTGCGGTTTCTTTTATGCAATTATACAAAGTTGGGTAAATATGATATTCAACTCAAGAGATCTGTATATGTAGTTTTTTACCAGTTAAATTATTCGAAGAGTCATTATTACTGATTTAATTAATATTATTTATATTAGACAAGTAAATATGTAATCCTACTTACCGAATTTATTATAATGATAGAACTGAGTTGAAACAACGGATTATTCACAGCAAATGTTCAAAATGCCCACCATTACTATCGACATAAGCACGACACCGTTTAATCCAATTTTCACGTATGCGGGAAAAAATTCCTGGAAGATTTCGGATTTCGTCAGCAGCGTCAAAAATGCGTTGTCTAAGGTCTTTCTCGTCAATAATTGGAGTCGTGTAAATTGTCGATGTTTTCTGAGGAACCAATGACAGAAATTGAGTCTTGGTTGAAAATCATCAATTGAAAGCCCTTGAACCCGCTGCATGTGATATGGATAGAGCAATTGTTCCCGTAATGTTCTATGAACAACAGTGTGAGAAATTTGCAGCTCACTTCCAATACTCCGTGTGATACGATATGGGTTGATGTCGATAAGGTCTAGTATTTGATCCTCAGCAGCTAAGATACGATTATGTCGCTGTGGTCCGCGATTGTTTATTTGTGGTATTACACTACCTGGTTCCAGAAACCTCTGCGAAACAGCTACGAATGTCCTAGCATTGGGCAGGCGTCTGTTTGGAAACCTTTCCCTGTATAACATTCTTGCTATTCTGCAATTACGTCTGCTTTCCCCATAAATTAAGAGCATGTCATGTCTTTCCCTAATTGTATAATCGGCCATTATTTATCACAAATAAATACTGTCGCACTATTCTTAATTTTCGAACTTACACACTAATCACAACCGATTTTATTTATTTAAAAAATATATTAAATGGAAAGCAAACCACGAAGTCTACATAAAATAGATATCATTCAAATCACTTTACCGTTTATCTATTCTTATTTACAAGAATCCAAATCGCAAAAAACAATCGTAACTCTCAGTCGTCGTTAAAGTAAAAAATGTAGTAAATAAGTTGGTCTGTATGCCACGTTGCCATATCTATTCGGAGAAACTTACACTAAATTATAAAAGTATATTTCGAGTTTAAATAATCAATTTTCATTTTTAATGTGGCTATTAAAGATGTATAAGCGATTAAGTATTTACATATTTATATTTACCGACATTTTGAAATCGAAATTATTGTATTATTCACTGTAGCAAGGGCTACATAAAATCTAACTTTATGTGTTCTTTTTGGCAAAACTATAGTTTATTTTAGAAAATGTTATAAAGCTTTTTGATTTGTTTTTGCCTAAAGTATTGTTCTTCAAAATCTTTGCACTCAAACCGTTTACACCCTGTATATATATTTTTAAATAAATTATTAACAAAAATATAAAAACTTTTACCCATTCCACCTATCTTATCTCCAAAACTATAATCCGTAAAATTTGGAAAAAAATAGAGATATAGGGCCCCACTTGAATTTTGCCAGAAAAATAAGGAGAAACCCCTATTATTAATTTTGGAGAGCAAATTACAGAACTAAATGAATAATATAAAATTAAAATTGTTTCTAACACATCACACAATATATCAAATCACAGGTCTCATTATGACAAATACAAACATATTTTTTTCATATTTTTAAAATTAATTATTTATATCTCCACAACTATAAGACGTAAAAATTTGAAAAACTTAGGGATGTAGGACCTCACCTGAGCTTTACTGGAAAAATAAGGAGAAACTCCTAATATTAATTTTAAGGGGCATTAAATGGAAAACATAAAATTAAAAATATTTCTAACACATCATGTAATATATCATATCAAAAGGCTCATTATGATTTAAAATATATCAACAAAAATAAAAAAAAACCATTCCCCCATTTATTCCCCAAACTATAAGACCTAAATTTTTTTCTTTATAGGAAAAATACGAAGAAATCCCGAATATTAATTCTGGAGGCCAAATTATAGAATTAAACGAAAAATAGAAAATTATTTTTTAACGCATCATGCAATACATCATTATGAGGAATACAAATATATATTTTTCATATTTTTGAAATTAATTGTTTACAATATATTGTGGCCGACGGCATTATTGAGAATTCGTAGAATTATATCGAAACCGATGGCTCGTTGACCTACTAGAGAGTTCCGAGTGAAATATATAAATACGGACAGCTGGCGATAGCATTCATTCAGTATTCGACTACGGTATATAGTTAAGTAGAGATAAATTGTAAATAGTTCTGAGAATATAAATTGTGTTAAAGTAATGGAAATAAATTATAGTGAGTTGGACTGTGTTTATAAATAAATCCGAGAACTGAACTGAACTCGAAGAGTGAAAATAAAAACATTACAAAATTAACAAACAATATATAAAAAATTCTCATTTCCGGCTTTATTTCCGAAACCATACTACCTAAAATTTTGAAAATAATTAGGGGTACTGGCTACTTGAAATTTATAAGCAAAATTAGTGGAATACCCCAATATTAATTTTGGGTACAAATTATAGAATTAAATGGAAAATTAAAATTAAATTTTCAAATGCATCAAAGATATTAACACAAATATTAAACGTTTAATTGCCACTTTAGAAACTACAAGCAACAATCAAGTTTGATGAATTACTAGATAAGTATGCAATGAAGGATTTTAGATTTGCTTGGCACTGGCTTCAAAAATATACTAGATTGGTAGGTAATTAATTTGTACAGAAATAGCACCTTATAATATTTACATTTTTTACTTCCTGGGTAGGTACCTAACAACATTGAATTGTTATTTATTTGCTAGAGTTGCATTTTGTTACAATTATTTTTAGCTTTTTAGTTATAGGTAGAAGTCGGTTATATATTTTTTAAAAATGTTTTATATTAAGGTCAACTTCAAATACTCTATTTATCTATCATGGTTGTATACAAATAAAGTTTAGCTTTTATAATTAAAATCTATTGTATAATTTATCAAATTATGTTGCAAATTATACCCCAATATTGATTGGTAGAAAGGAATAATAGATTTAATTAATTTTAAATTTTTTTTATTCTATTCTATTGTTATTTTAATTCTGCTGTTATTAAATTTTAAGACTGTTAAAATCAAGAAAGAAAATACCGCAAATGTCTCTGTATGATTATCAAAGTCCTATAATTTATCATTTGCTTAATTATTTCAAAAATTTAAAGAGATTTATTAGGCAAGTATTTTGAATATTTCATTTTGGTGTCAGTACCGTGGCCATGAAATTTCTAACTTTTGTTCTAGTTTCTGTTCTATTGAAGTTGCAGTAGAACTACGTTACATGCTTAATTTTGACTATAATTAAAGACCAATAGCACCCAGAACGCAAGTTTAAACGCATTTTTGGTTTAAAAAAATGTTGATTTTTAAAAACCCATCTAGGGTAGACCATGAATAGCTGCATCCTACTATAAGGAATACCTGAAATATAGTTATACACTGGGTTTAACACAATCTTAGAAAAAGTTGCATATGAGAGTTGGTTAAAATATGGGGTAGAGAGAAATTATACTTTACAAGGCGGCTCAAAAATTATCAGAAATCATTGTTATATAGCGTAAAACATAGGCAGTTGCATAGCTGAAATATAGGGTTGAGTAGCTATACTTAGGTGTTAAAAAATGTGAAGTATGGTTACAATTATACAAGATTGTTAAAAAAAAAGTTGAATAAAATGTTTTATATGGTGACCCATAAGCACTTGCAGTTTGGGTGAGATATATTCGGGATTAGTGGATTTAAAGTTATGTAGGGTGGTTCAAAAAAGTTAGAAAATATTTGTTTATTTGTTTAGACAAATTAATAATATTAATAAAATTACAACTGAAGAAACATAAATCATTAGAACTGTATTCGATATTTAAAGAAGTGCCTTCAGCTACTTTAGTGTTAAAACCTCGTATGTTACAGCTTCATTTTTGCCAGTTTTGAAAGATGTCTGCTTAGTGGGTATTTTATTCTCTTTCATCTTTTCTATAATATTTTTCAGACTCCATTGATTGTGCTGTTTCACAGGAGCCTGTTTGTTTTTAGCGGGTTGAGTTTTAACATATTTCGCGCACTTTAGGCTTTTTCACAACATTCATATGGAATATTTGGTGTTTTGGTGGAATCTTCCGATAACTAGCTTTTGCTTGACTGGACTCGTATGGAACCTATATAACATATACAATGAGTTGTTTTCTGAATGTTATTTGTGGCATCTTCTAGTTTATTTTAGATTTTCTTGGGAATAATACCACATCAGAGTTCAAACTTGTGTATATTTTAAAACCAAACGTTTCAAAATCCTGTCGGATTTCGTTTTCAATGGATATAAATTTATAAAGTAAAATTGAATAATAATTGTCATATATTTCAATTTTACTTTATAAATTTATATCCATTGAAAACGAAATCCGACAGGATTTTGAAACGTTTGGTTTTAAAATATACACAAGTTTGAACTCTGATGTGGTATTATTCCCAAGAAAATCTAAAATAATATACAATGAGGTTGTAACTTCAAAATTGAATTGGTTTTGATAATGAGGGTTATGGTTGTTGTTCCTTTGCATTGAATACTGATTGGTAGAAATGTGTTCGTTACAATTAACCATTCATTTTGGGAGATGTCCTGTACTTTGTAATCTTCTATTTGGGCTTTCATACTTGGCAATTTTCAGGTAACTTTATGGATTTAATTAATATTACTTCGCAAGGTGCGTGTTCATCTACTGGGTGTGCAATTATTTTATATATATATATATATATATATATATATATATATATATATATATATATATATATATATATGTATTAGATGGTTTCCGGTAATTCATCCGCGTAGTTGATAACTGATCCCTGCCGGGATCGATGGTAAAATGACGACGTTTCGGCAGAGTCACATCTGCCCTCTTCAGGTCGGTTTGCATAATTCTCGTAGCCTTCTGCTTTCGCTTCTAGTTACTCGAATACTGAGATTTTCAGGAGCGCGTACGGTGTTATATAGTCGCAGCTCGGCGCCTATCGGCTGGCACCGTGAACGGCTGCGTGTGATTGGTCCTTGGCGCTCAGTGGCCACGCCTCCCGCTTGCTGATTAGTTTTGTCCGGTTGAGTTGTTATAGGACGGGTCCGGGCCGGTACGGTGTTTAATAGAATTTTCCAACAATTCGATAAGTTCTGGATTTCATTGCGTGCGTTTAGACTGTGAGGCCTCTTCGCTATTTCAATTGCCTCTCTTACGAGTCTTGATTTCGGGTGTTCTATACTTGCCAGTACTCTGGTGTTCTCAAAGTCTATTCGGTGTGACGTCGTGGTGGCGTGTTCCGCAATGGATGTTGTTTTTTCCTGCTTTCTTATAGCATTCTGGTGTTCATCACGTCTAGCTTGAATTCTTCTGTTAGTTTGCCCCACATAGGTTTTATGACAGTCTGCACATGTAATCTCGTACACTCCCTGTTGTTTTAAAGGGATCCTCGTCTTCGGAGTCCTCAACACCGTGCTGATTTTTCTGTCTGTATTGAAAATAGTATCGATATTATGTCTCCGTACAATTCTTGCAATACTGTCCGTGGTACCCTTGACATACGGTAAATAAGCCTTGGTTATTGGTGTCTCATGCTCCTCGTCTGTTCGTCTCGGTTTTGACTTTAGGGCTCTTTGAATATTTCGGTCTGTAAATCCGTTTTGTCTCAGAGCTGTTTTTAAACTGTCCATTTCCTGTTTGATGTCCTGGTCAGCTAGTCTTAGTGATCTGGTTACTAAAGTACGACAAAACGGATTTACAGACCGAAATATTCAAAGAGCCCTAAAGTCAAAACCGAGACGAACAGACGAGGAGCATGAGACACGAATAACCAAGGCTTATTTACCGTATGTCAAGGGTATCACGGACAGTATTACAAGAATTCTACGGAGACACAATATCTATACTATTTTCAATACAGACAGAAAATTAAGCACGGTGTTGAGGACTCCGAAGACGAGGATACCTTTAGAAGAACAGGGAGTGTACGAGATTCCATGTGCAGACTGTCATAAAACCTATGTGGGGCAAACTAACAGAAGAATTTAAGCTAGACGTGATGAACACCAGAATGCTATAAGAAAGCAGGAAAAAACAACATCCATTGCGGAACACGCCACCACGACGTCACACCGAATAGACTTTGATAACACCAGAGTACTGGCAAGTATAGAACACCCGAAATCAAGACTCGTAAGAGAGGCAATTGAAATAGCGAAGAGACCTCACAGTCTAAACGCACGCAATGAAATTCAGAACTTATCGAATTGTTGGAAAATTCTATTAAACAACGTACCGGCCCGCTCCCGTCCTATAACAACTCAACCGGACAAAACTAATCAGCAAGCGGGAGGCGTGGCCACTGAGCGCCAAGGACCAATCACACGCAGCCGTTCACGGTGCCAACCGATAGGCGCCGAGCCGCGACTATATAACACATTGTACTGCTGCATTCTGCCCTTGGTCCGGGTCTTCGGGCCCTTACTGGCTGCACAGATGGCACATTTGCGGCACCAAGCTCTGACGTCTTCGAAGTAATTCACCGAGTAGTACCGCTGGCGAACTTTGTCTAGGGTTTTATTCATGCCCAGGTGGCCTCCGGTAATCCCTTCATGTACTTCGGCCGGCACGGTGTTCCACCTTGAAGCCGTATTGCTGTAATGTCTCCATCCATCTGGCCAGTTGTCCTTCCGGTGTCTTCATGTCCAGCAGCCATTTGAGTGCGGCATGATCTCTTCGGATTAAGAAATGTCGACCATAGAGGTATTTGTGGAAATGGTCTACAGCCCTGCAAGAAGTTCTTTTCTGGTGACGCAATAATTTCTTTCCGGTTTCGAGAATCCACGACTGTAATACTCGATCACCCTGTCTTCACCATCTTGCACCTGGGATAGGACGGCCCCCAAACCTGTGTTGCTGGCGTCGGTGTCTAAGATGAACTTGCCGGACTGTGTAGGAAAGGCTAGGATTGGGCTGGAACATAGTGCTGCCTTCAGTCGCCTGAATGATGTTTCGCAATCCTGATTCCAATGGAAGGTCTCTTTCTCAGTGGTCTGCGATGGTGGCAAATCCCTCAACAAAACGCCGGTAGTATGAACAGAGGCCCAAGAAGCTTCGGAGTTCATGCTTGTCTGTTGGGACTGGCCAATCACGGATGGCTTCTATCTTGTCTTCGTTGGTGCGAATTCCTGACTCGGACACTACGTGGCCTAAAAACTCTACTTCTTTTTGGAACAAGGAAACTGCTTCGGATTGAGTTTCAGGTTGACGTTATTAATTCTGGAGAATACTTCGCCCAGGTTCTTCAGATGTCTGTCCCATGACTAGAATATCGTCGAGGTATACTAAGCATGTCCTCCATGTTAACCCGCTCAGTACATACTCCATTAGCCTCTCAAATGTAGCGGATGCATTACATAACCCAAAGGGCATGACCGTGAACTGAAACAGCCCTTTACTGGTGGAGAACGCTGTCTTCTCTCTGTCGTTTGCGTGTAGACCTACCTGCCAGTATTCAGTCTTTAGGTCTAGTGTGGAGAACCAACGGAAGCCGCTAGTGTGGTCAAAGTGTCATCGATTCGGGGTAGTGGATAGCTGTCTTTTTTCGTGGCGTCATTCAGTTTTCTGTAATCCACGCAAAATCGGGTGGTTCCATCCTTCTTTTTAACTAACACGACGGGAGCGGACCATGGGCTGATGGATGGCTCAATAACTCCATTTTGTAACATGGACTCGATGTTTTACTTGACTGCCTGTTGTTGCCCCAATGGTAGTCGTCTAGGTGGTATTCTGATGTGTTGAGCCTTTCCAGTATCTATTCGATGCTGGATGATGTTGGTGACTGTTAAAAATTTGCCAGTGCTTTGTGATAAATTGCTTGACTTACTTCTGGTTCTCTGGTGTCAGGTGTGTCAAATGGTCAGCAAACTGTTGTAGGAACTCTTTACTGGGCCCTGTCTCCTTCACCGACGTCTGGTACTCTTCTTCGCAATTGATGATGGTCTCTACTGGTTCGAAACAAGCTATCTCTTGACCATTGGCAATTCTGATGTCGTTGTTGGACAAATTCAGGACTCTGATTGGTATATCTCGTCCGGTTTTAACTATTACCCGTCCAACTAAGTAGTCATGAGCTGAGTTTACGGGCTCCGCCATTCCAACGCAGCTCCCATGATTGCTGTCTAGCTGCCCATGAATAATCTGTTCCGTTCGACCGGGAATTCTAGCTGAAGACTTTGCCACAATTTTTATGGAGGTGACTGAACTGTTGACGGGCCGTGTCAATACAAATTCCTCATTTAGGAACCGAAGAACATCATATCTCGGATCGAGAATAATTCCATGGCTAATTAGGTCCATTCCCAGTATAAAATTGTCCTCAATATTCGCTACCAGGACCATATGCCGTATCATATTGTCCCCTATCTGTAGCACGACATCTGCCTCACCATGTATTGACATGGACTCGCCGGTGACTGTTCTGAACTGGATGTTATTGGTAACTGGCCGAATTTCTGATGCTCTCAAAACCCTGGACTTGGCAATGGACACAGCGGCGCCAGTATCGATGGTGATGGTAACTGCTCGCCCATTGATGGTGCCTCTGATGACTAGGCTGCCGCTATCTCGGCAAAATCCTCGGATGGATAACGTTTTGGGGGCTGGTGGAGGGACAGTCAGCATTCGCCCCGTTATGCTGACTGGCTGACGGTCCCTGGACATGTGGCTGTTCTGTTGGTTACTACCCCTGGTCGGTAATCGTTCAGGTCACTCACTCGACATTCACGTTGGAAGAGTCCTGTCCTTCCGCAGCGGTAACATGCCCCTCTGGTGCCAGTTCTTTGTGACCGTTCGAATATTTAGTTCAAGCCAGCAAGCAGCGCTTGAAATGGTGACTCTGACTCTTCCTGGTTGAAGGAAACTGCTCGGATCCTCGGCTTGGACATGTTCATGACAGCCTCTACTTCCAAAGCCCGAAGTAGAGCTTCATTACTTTTCTTGACGCCACTTAGTCTTAGATTTCGTTGTACTTCCACATCTCTGATGCCGTTTATGAAACTCTGTGTGGCCAACTGGTCTTTCGTTTCCTCTGGCAGGTCTGGATAGAACAAGTGAACTAACCGTCTAATCTCTGCTTCGAATTATTGGAGGCTTTCACCGGATTTGTGCGTTTTTCCATTCAGTTGGACTTGGTATACCTGGCTCAAGGATTGATTGTCGTATCGTTTGTCTAGTATGGCGATTATCTTGTCGAAATTGCCTTGTTCATCAACTGGAATGCTTTGGAGGAGTTCTAGGGCCGGACCTCTTAACGAAATTACCAGAGACGTGAATTTTTCTTAATTATCCCATCCATTAGCTGTAGCCACGGCTTCAAATTGCCGTTTATACATGGGCCAAGATGAGCTGCAATCAAATGTGGGTCGTTTGCTAACGGAACCTTTGGTACTCACGGTGTGCTGGTCCTCGCTGTAAGTCCTGTTGCATTTTTTTGATTTCTGTTTCTACCTTGTTCTGGATTGCACTGATTTTATCTTGAACTGTGTTTTGAATAGAACTGATTTCAAACTTTACCTGGCTTTGGATGGAATCGAGGTCATCTACTTTGGTTTCAAGAGTGTCCACCGTATTTTTTATGGTCTTAATGTCATCATTTATTTCTTTTATGTCTGACTCAACTATTTCCATTCTGTCATTAACTGTTTCATTAACTGCTACTATTTGCATTAATTGTTCAAATTGCAGTTGTCTTTTCTCTTCAGTTTCGTGTCGTTTTAATTCAATTTGATCTTGTTTCTCTTCAAATACTTTAAAATCATTTTGTCGTTTTTCTTCAAATTTCGAGAAAAATCATTCATTAAATTATGTTGTTCACTTTTCATCGTTGAAACTAGATTTTGTTGTTTTTCTTCCATCGTGGAAACAAGATTTTGTTGTTTTTCTTCCATCGTGGAAACAAGATTTTGTTGTTCGGTTTTCATCGTAGTGACAAGATTTTCTAATTATATTTTACGTTTTTCATCAAAAGATTTTACTAACCTTTGTTGAATTTCTTTTTGATGTTGTTTTTCCTTCTTGTCACATTTTTCTAGAATTTGGACTATTTTTTCGTCTAGTCCCTCCGTAACCTGCTTGACTATTTTTTTGGTAGTTTCGTCCATTTTTTCCATTCTTCGGGTTTCCATAAATCAAATTACGATTTTAACTGCACTTAATCCTTTACTTCTGATCACCAAATTGCTATATAGTCCGTGGGTTCAATTTAAAATTATATAAATATATATATAAATATTCACTTTCACTTTTCTAGAACTTTTATTTACATCGAATATACAACAGCTGATTCAAATATCACAATAACAATTTTACATATAAGCTCTTCGCTGCACCAACTAAACTCGCGATCGTGGCCTGCTTCCTTTATAAAACCAACATAGAAAATTCTCGAAAAACTCATCATCACTCCTACAGGTGCCGAGTCTTTTCGAGAACCATTTTTTATCTCAAAGCGATTGTTGTCGTACTGAAATGAAACAGGGTCGACTTTGGGTAAATTTCGTAACATATATATATATATATATATATATATATATATATATATATATATATATATATATATATATATATATATATATATATATATATATATATATATATATATATATATATGTTATATAAGTTTATAACATGATCTTTGGGTGAACTTATGCAGCAACTGTATTTCATCGTTCCCAGCTGACTCAGCGAACACGTGCAGTGTCAGATTACAGCCCCGCCGAGCACCCGTGGGAATCGCCGTGTCGACAGTGCCGATTCAGCATTCATTAGGTTATATATTGTAAAATCTCTCTTGTTTGTCATTCATTATTACTCTGTCTGTAGTTAGTTTACATTGTTATTTTTCATTTATATTTTAAAGTTTATATTTTTTTGTACAAGTTAAATAAATCTTTTTTAAAAACTTAATTTTGAGAAGTGTGATATAACAAATTGGCGCAGTCAGTAGGATCCGTCAACGTTACTAGAACACGAGCATACTTCTAACTGGTAGCGGCGGATTCCTATCCCTCAACGGAGCAAAGAACCTGGAAGAAGTCCCAACTGCGATAACAAGGAGAACACGGATCTTCCAATGTTCCTGTTTATGTGAGTAGTAGTGAATCGTCTAACGTTTAAGGTTTTAATAATTTATTTAATTGATTTGATTGATATATTTGATAATTTGATTTTTATTTGATTGATTATTTTATTTATTTGGTAATCTTGATATATTATTTTGAATTGATTTATTATTTGATTATTTGAATTGGAATATTTATTTGATATATTTTGATTCACGTTTACATATTTATTTTATTATTTCATTCTTTACCGTTCTATTATCCAAAATATCGTTTATTCCCCATTTATATACATTCGCTTAATAATTTTTATACTAATATTTTATTTGAAACCCATTTTACAATCCCTCGTTTATTTTATTTTTATTATTTTTCAACTTGTGTATATTTTTAATTCTAACACATCGAAATGGCACAAGCAACAAATAATGTAGTTTCTGATGAAACCGAAAAGTACCGGTTTAAGTTATATCTGCTAGTCATTAATATTAAAAATACACTTAGAGGCAAAGCGGCTCAGTTGGTCAACTCGAGAAACCCCGCTTCATATTTAGAAATTAAAGAGCTTTTGACACTACATTTCGGAGATTCGCGCGATCTGTCTTCTTTGATCCACGATCTCCAACGTCTCAAATAACTTTCTAATGAGTCCCCTCTGAGCTTTTATAATAGGCCTCAGGTTTTGAGTACGAAAATGCACTCATGCATCCAAAAATGCTCTGGGCTAACCAATGAACAAAAAGACGCTCAGACAACCCTTGTAGATACGATGGTTCTGAATACACTTCTTACAGGATTAGAACCACGTCTAGGCCAAATAATTCGTGCCAGCAATCCCAAAGACCTTCTGGAGGCACACTCTCGAATCAGACGAGAACTTCAGTTGTCATATTTTGAAGAGCAAAAAATTCACAAATCTGCTCCTCCTAAACCCACATTTCAGGTCCGAAAACTCATTCAACCACCGAAATGTTTAAATTGTGGTAGATTAGGCCACATTGCAGTAGATTGTCGGTTGCGGCAGCAAAACAACCCTCAATTTTACAACCAAAATTTTAGATCTAATTTTAAAGGGCCAAATCAAACTTCGAGGCCAAATCCACCCCCAAATAATCCCAACCATCAAGGTCCACCATTTCGACCGACAAATTTCCAAAGACCCCCGTTTAAACCAAATCAATTCCGACCGTCTGTAATACAGACAAACCCTCACTATCGTCCAGCAAGGACGCATCATTTCAATAAACACCTGAATACTGGTTATCAAGAATATTCAGTAAGCGACTACGGCTATAATACTGAAAATAGCCCATACATTTATGACGATTTCAGTCAAAATCCTGTCGATTATGAAATTGAACAAACTCCAGACGATAATTTCGTTACACCTTTGAACAGTCACGAATACCAGGATTTTCTAGCTCTCCCGAGCCTAGATCAGCCCCCAGATTCAACAACTACCATTTCCGAAGTCCAAACCCAAATCCAGAATTTGAATCTGGAAGATTTCAACCCAAATGCAAATTTCCCGGAACAAGCATTTCTCTAAGTCCTCTTTTAACGGTAAACTCTAAAAATCTTTATTACATTCACGATGCTTCCGAAAAATTTAAACTTCTCATCGATACCGGAGCTGGTATCTCCATTTTTAAAGAAAACACCGTTAAGAATTTCCGTCAAAGATTTCCCGAAAAAGTGACAATCCAAGGTATTACACACGAGAAAATCCCTATTTCTGAATCAACTCTTATTCCATTTGCCATAGGTAACCCTCATAAGGTTTTTATCTACAATCTAGATATTGAGTTTTATGGAATATTAGGTCTTGATTTTCTTGAGCATTACGAATGTATTGTTGACTTAAAATCAAAACAATTAATAACGAACTTCAAAACTATTCCTCTACATAAAGTCCCCGATCACAATCAATCTAACACACAACCGACAGACATCCCCAATACTAAAATGCCAACTTGTACTTATAACAATCAAATAACTATTCCAGCAAGAACCGGACAAATTTTCAAACTCAAGTGCGACCTTTTTAATACTGACGCAATTTTACCGACACAAGTAATTGACAAAGTACGACTTCCCAACGCAGTTGTACGCGTTAATTCAAAGGGAGAATTTCTGACCTCAATAATAAACGCGAACGCGATGCCTAAAACTGTTAATTTTTCCGATCTTCACTTAGAACCCCTTGACCATTCACACCCTCTCCTAAATTTAAATACACAAGAATACACAGACTCTCTAAACTTGGACAGAAACTTAACTATCAGGGAACAAATTCGTACAGAACACCTTAATGACGAAGAGCGAGAACTTATCACGAACCTCTGTTTAGAATTCGAAGATATTTTCTATCTCGAAGGCGATGTTTTGTCCTTTACCAACGGAGTAAAACATTCAATCGACACCAATAACGCCAAGCCCGTTTTCACAAAATCTTACAGATATCCTCAAGTCCATAAGGAGGAAGTGAAAACTCAAATTGCCAAAATGCTTGATCAAGGCATAATCAGGCACTCTTCTTCTCCTTGGTCATCCCCCGTATGGGTCGTCCCCAAGAAACTCGATGCTTCTGGCAAGCAAAAGTGGCGAGTTGTTATCGACTATAGGAAGTTAAACGAACTAACTGTAGACGATAAATATCCTCTGCCCAACATTTCTGATCTCCTCGATCAACTTGGTAAGTGTCAATACTTTTCGACACTGGATCTCGCTTCCGGGTTCCATCAGTTGGAAATCCTTGAGGAAGACATTCCCAAGACCGGTTTCTCTGTTGACAATGGTCATTACGAATTCGTTCGTATGCCATTTGGTCTGAAAAATGCACCTTCTACCTTTCAGAGGGTCATGGACAACATTCTTCTGGGCATCCAGAATGAACGTTGCCTTGTTTACATGGATGACATTATCGTTTATTCACCAACCATCCATGAGCATATGTCCCGTTTGACAGAAGTCTTTAAGCGTCTTAGACAGTCAAACTTGAAAATTCAACCTGACAAGTGTGAGTTTCTCTGTAAGGAAGTTGCTTACCTAGGTCATCTTATCACCCAAGAAGGAGTGAAACCAAACCCTTCAAAGGTTGAATGCATCCAGAATTTTCCTCAGCCCCAAACTCCTAAAGATGTTAAATCTTTTCTTGGTCTCGCCGGATATTACCGACGATTCATCCCAAATTTCGCCAAGATCTCAAAGCCCCTAACGAAACTCCTGCAGAAAGACGTCAAATTCATCTTCGATGCAGATTGCAAGTCTTCCTTCAACGAACTGAAGCAAGCCCTTGTATCTAACCCTATCTTGATCTACCCAAATTTCGAAGAACCATTCCTGCTCACTACTGATGCTAGTGCTTTTGCAATTGGAGCGGTTCTCTCACAAGGCCCCGTAGGAAAAGATCTTCCTATAGCATATGCTTCCCGTACACTCTGCGCTGCAGAAACTCGATATTCCACTATCGAACGGGAACTGCTAGCCATTGTTTGGGCGGTCAAGCACTACAGACTGTATCTTTTTGGGAGAAAGTTTACACTCCTGTGTGATCACCGTTCGCTTACTTGACTCTTTTCGATCAAAGACCCTGGCAGTCGTCTAGCCAGATAGCGCCTCAAACTAGAGGAGTATAACTATAAAATCGAATACAAGCCCGGCAAGGTAAACTTGAACGCAGACGCACTTTCCCGTATCAAAATTAATCACTTCCAACACTGCACCGACTTTCTTTCAAAGATAAAAATTTTGGCAAATAACGAAACCGACCCAAAACAACCCGATCCAGGTACTAGTCACGATAACTCCGACGACTCCGACAACGATCAAGAACGCGATGATCATGACGAACGCATGACAACAGAATTTAATCGATTTGTTCAATTCTATAAAACCGAGTCGACTACTCAAAAATAGAAATTTCTAACTTCTAGACAAATCTCACAAAAGAATAGTCACTTTCTTCTGGCAAAATAAACTCAATGACTTTCATGACAAAATCATCGAAGATATTTTCGAAGAAGACCCAAACTTCACTACTGACACTCTAAACTTTCTAGCCAGCAAAACTGTAAGGCATAGAAAATATTTAATTGTCCCTTTATCCTTTGATCCTGGAACAGTTGTTGCCCATCTTTTCAACATTCTCTATAACAACCAAGACCAGTTCGACGAATCCGAAACTTTTTGTATTGAAAACAATGTAGAACTACCGATTCTTGAAACACTATCCTTTATACTTGCAGGCAAAGACGTAAAACTAAAAATTTGTCAAAATATTGTGATAACTCCGTCACAAGACGAAATTCCCGTTATACTGCAACAGTACCACTGCGGCAAAAATAACCTTCATCGTGGAATTAACGAGACCATCCGACGCATAAAAGAAAAGTATAATTGGACTGGACTAATCAAAAGTGTAGAACAATTTATTAAGTCCTGCGAAACTTGTCAAAAGGTAAAGTTCTGTAGAAAAAACTTAAGTGCTCCTTTTGTCATAACTGAAACACCAAAAACGCCCTTCGAACGTATCAACATTGATATTTTCGAATATCCAACTAGAAACTACGCATTGACTATTAGGGATGAAGTCACCAAATTTACTCAGGCCTACCCAATTGTTGACAAAACAGCTAAAACTGTAGTAAACACCCTCCTAATATTCTTCCAACATTACGGTACACCTCTTCGCATCCATTGTGATTATGGACGTGAATTTGATAACACTCTCATAAGGGACCTGTGCAAACTATATGACATAAAACTATCCTTTTCAAGTGTCCACCATCCCGAATCAAATGGTTCTATCGAAAGGTTTCACGCGACTTTAGCGGAAATGATAAGGGCAAATACAGCTGAACATCCGGACGAACATCCATTCAACGTCCTCCCTTACGCAGTTATCTGCTACAACAACACTAAAAACAAGACTACTGGTTTCACGCCCTACGAACTCATCTTTGGGCACACTTCTAGTAGACCCCCCGAAACAATATACGATCAGGAAAAACTCATTTCCAAATATGTTAGGGACCTTAACAACAGAATGAACTACTATTATAGACTTGCCCGCGCAAAAACCGACCAACAAAAACAAAAATCTAAAGTTAGATTTGACAAACATGTTTCGACTAACCAACCGGAATACAAAGTAGGCGACAAAGTTTACGTGAAAGAGTCTCAGATTAAAAGCAAATCTGAAAACAAATTCAATGGACCTTTTGAAATTACCGCGATTAGAAAAAACTCTGCCACAGTTATAAACTTACAGACTAACCAAATCAGTAAAATTAACTTTGACAGACTAAAACCATATTTTGAATGAATCCCTTCTTTTCAGATTCTGTGGACTGTTTTCAGTCGTGAACCTCCAACAATACTCTCTTACACCCGTTAACAATACAATAGGAGTTTTCTTCCATGAAGAAGGCACACTTAAAATTTCAAACGACAAATGGACACTTCTTGTCTTCAAAGACCTCAGCCCTTTCAGAGGTGCTATTTCAAATAACGACGCCATACTAAACCGAATTTTAGAGACAATTAACGAAAACACAACTAATACAAAATCATTTAAACCAAAAATACAAACACATGTTAGCCTCTTCAAACAAATTTCTAAATCCGTTAACTCTAAATATACAGACATCTTCGCTGACACTCAAACTTACCCTACTAACAGAAGAAAACGCGGACTTATTAACGGACTGGGATCAGTTTGGAAAGCTATTTCAGGAAACTTAAACGCAACAGATGGTGAATACATAAATGACTGTATAACTAAAATTACTAAAGACCAACACCAAAGTCAGGACTTAGTAAAGAAACAAATATCTGTAACAACCTCAGTCATTACGAGCCTCAACAACACTTTACAAAAATTTCAATCCGAGGAGAAAATATTCTCGAATAACATTGAAAAAATAAGGCAGTCAATTTTATACATTTCAAATGATCTTGATTTTCATAAATTTCAAATCAATATCTTGGATCTGTGTGAAAGCCTAATGGAGAGTTACATATTTATCGAAAACACTCTCGATGATGTTTTAACTGCAGTCTCTTTCGCCCGCTTAAAAATTTTACATTGTTCGATCATAACCCAGTAGATTTGGTCGATTCCCTTCAAAAGATTTCTCAGTCACTACATGAAAATAATTTACCACTTCCTATTTACAGTTCAAATGTTGCTCAGTACATTGATTTGATAGAATTGGAAGCTTTTCAAATCAACACCAAAATCATTTTTGTACTCAAAATTCCCTTAGTTGATCCTGAGATTTACACCCTTTACCACCTTTATCCGATCCCAATTTTGGATGATCGAACAGGGTTTCATCATATACTTTCAATAAAGACAAAATTTATCGCGAGAGATGACGATTCGTTATTATACACATCCTTCGAAAACCTGGGTGACTGCAAGCCTTTAACTAAACATCATAAGATTTGTTCCAAAGCTATATCACATCCAATAGACAAAGATGCCATCTGCGAAAGTCAGCTTCTCAGACAGCCAGCCACATTCCCAGCAACCTGCAAAACTTCTATATTCTATGCGGAAGAATATAATATACAAGAGATCGACATAAACCTCTGGTTGATCTCAATTTCCAGACCACTACCTATAGCCATCAAATGTAAGGGACAAGATGTCGTAACGCAGACCATCACGACAAATTCGCTATTGCAAATCAAGTCCGATTGTAATGCCTTTATTGACAACATCAGGGTACATGCTACAACGTCAAAGAACATCCAGAACATCACCTTCAGAAATCATCCAATGAACATCCCGTATAGCTGCTGTGACGGCATGCCAGCCGCAAATCAACTTCCCAAATTAAAACCCCTACAATTGCAGGATTTAGATGTAACAGACCTAAATGTTGTCAACCATAAGCTTGCCCAATATTCAATGGAATTGGAAAAGCTCAAGAATCAACCACCATTGGAGAAGCATACATCATGACTCACAATTACCACAATCACATTAACAGTAATTGTGATTATGTTCCTTTGTATCAAACCAATCAAGAGAAGGTTCAGGAAAACCACTAAGTCTAGCCTCGATGCCGAGTCTCCTCCACTTCCAGGCCCATCAAAGCCTAAGTCCACGGGAAAGCTGCACAGCCTCCTAGATCCAGCCCAATGTATGGAACTTCAGAACTTCCCCTAAAAGTTGATGATATGCCATCAACTTTTTTATATGGATGGGAGTTGTTATATAAGTTTATAACATGAACTTTAAGTGAACTTATGTAGCAACTGTATTTCATCGTTCCCAGCCGTGTCGACAGTGCCGATTCAGCATTCATTAGGTTATATATTGTAAAATCTCTCTTGTTTGTCATTCATTATTACTCTGTCTGTAGTTAGTTTATATTGTTATTTTTCATTTATATTTTAAAGATTATATTTTTTTGTACAAGTTAAATAAATCTTATTTAAAAACTTAATTTGAGAAGTGTGATATAACAGATATATATATATATATATATATATATATATATATATATATATATATATATATATATATATATATATATATATATATATATATATATATATATATATATATATATATATATATATATATATATATATATATATATATATATATATATTTAATGTATGCTTCGTATTTGTTAATAAATAAACTCTGTTATTTACAGTGAAACAATTCTAGTTATTTCATAACCTAAGAGAGATTATCATATTATAAAACAACATTCTTTTTATGCACAAGATGGATAAGTTGCAGTTTACATTCACGATGCTTGCGGCTGAAGATGAAAAATCAAATGTATTATGTGTAACTAGAATAACTACACAAGATGATCATACATGCAGAATTCCAAACAAATACTACAATGCGTTGCATCACGAGGAGCTAATAACAACACCAGTATATAACACCATAAAAAAAAATTTAAAAAGAGATCAAATCAGAAAAGTTTGGATTAAATTGACAGATCAATTAAAAAAAGCTTATTTTGATAGTGATCGTAATATGCAATTTCAAAGCGAATACTTGGAAGAAATAAGTGAAAATAAACATAATAAAGATGTATCTACTAGCGTAACAGAACAACTTTTGATACGATTGATAGAGCAGCTACTTAAAAAAAATCAAGAAAAATCCGACAAATGTAGATAAACAGCAAAAGAATTCACAATTGAAAAATTTGATGGAAAAAATTCAAATGCAAATCAATGGATGTCTGAGTTTGAAAAAGAATGTGAACGTTTTAAGGTGACAAGGAACGATAAAAAAATTCATGGAAAAAAGTGCTGCAGACTGGTATAGTTGCACACTTATTAAACTCACAATTCAAACAGACTGGGAAGACTGGAAAGAAAATTTTTGTTCTACATTCGCTAGTAAAGGTTGGTCGCCAATAAGATATGCAATGGCATTCAGATACCAAGCGGGCTCTTTACTAGAATATTCAATAAAAAAGGAAAAACTTCTGTTACAAGTAAGAAAATCTATTGATGAAGGAACACTTATAGACCTTATAGCCACAGGACTGCCGAACTATGTAGCTGACAGAATAGATAGAGAAAAGTTAAAGAAGACTGAGGACCTTCAAAATGAAATAGGTAAATTAGAACACCTGACAACCAAGAAAGAAATAAAAAAAGGTAAGCCAAATAATAATCCAACAAAAGGCCATTCTGAAGCTGAATGCTGGTTCAAAGAGCAAGGGAATAAAGGAAATAAACAACAGCACGTAAATAATTTAACTCTGGAAGTAGATTTAAGTAAAGATGATCCAAAAAACTAATTTTCCCACCATTAATTGAACTTAATGTTAAATTGAATGATACTTTAGAAGTAAATGCTATTTATGATCCGGGATCAAATATCTCATTAATCAACTCAAAATTAGTATGTCTTAAGTCTAAAAAAAAACATACACCAAACTAACTTAAGAACAATTAATGGTGTCTACCACACAGATGGAATGATAAAATTAAAATTAAAAATATTAAACGGTGAAGACTATGTAAATGTGTTCATAATTAATAATGAAAATTTTAAATATGACTTTCTAATGGGATTAGACTGTATAAAAAAATTTAAATTGATACAGAATGAAAAATTAGAGATAGAGCAAAAAAGTTCCGAATCTAATAAAATTATAAAAGAGTATCAAATAAACTTTAATGAACACATTTCAGTAGATACATTCAATGTTTTAATGAATCATTTAAATAATGATGAAAAAAATATAGTAATAGATTTAATAAATAAGTATAAAAACATATTTGCAAAAGACAAATATGATATTGGCACAGTAAAAGATTATGAAGCTAGGATAGATTTGATAATAGATAAATATTGCAGCAAAAGGCCATATAGATGCACAATGGATGACAAAAAAGCAATAGAAAAACAAATAACAGAATTATTTAAAAAAATCTTATTGAAGAATCTTATACCCCTTTTGCTGCCCCTGTAACGTTAGCCTATAAAAAAGATGAAAATAAAAAATCAAGATTATGTATAGATTTCAGAGACTTAAACAAAATAATAATTCCTCAGTCACAACCATTTCCATTAATAGAGGATTTTGTTGTCAAGGCAAGAAATTGCAAATATTTTTCAAAAATAGACATAAATTCAGCATTTTGGTCCATCCCTCTACGAATTGAAGACAGAAGAAAAACAGGCTTTATAACTCAAGAAGGACACTTCCAATGGACTTGTTTACCATTCGGATTGAAAACAGCTCCAGCTATTTTCCAAAGGATCTTAAGTAATATAATAAGAAAACATAAATTATCTGATTTTACAGTAAACTATATAGATGACATTTTGATATTTTCAAAATCTTTCGAAGAACATATTAATCACGTATCACAACTGTTGGAAGCAATAATGAAGGAATGATTTCAATTAAAACTTGCCAAATGCGCATTTGCATTAGACTCAATACAATATTTAGGCCATATAATAAAAATATAATTCAATCTCTCCTATTACAGATAACCTAATCTCGATAAAAAACTTTCCAACGCCAAAAAACCAAAAAAATATCCGCCAATTCTTAGGAAAAGTAAATTTTTATAACGAATATGTACCGAAAATTTCACTAGTTCTAGAACCTTAACATAACTTGATTATTTTTATGTTTCTTTGGGAATAACACCACAATAGAAATAAAACTACGTATATTGCAGGAATACCAAACGTTTCAAAGTCTATTCTGACTTCGTTGTCAATGGCTTTATATTTATTGATGTAATTATTAAGAAAAGGACAAAAGTTTATATGGTCCGAAGAATGCCAAAAAGCTTTTGAATACATGAAGAATTTTCTTTGCACACAACCAGTTTTGGCCATCGACGCTAATTTACCAATACATATATACACAGATGCAAGCTTACAAGGAATAGGTGCAATATTAAAACAACCTCAACTAAATGATACTCCGATAACTGAAAAACCTGTAGCATACTTTTCAAGAAAATTAAATGACTCACAAAAAAGGAAAAAAGCAATTTACCTAGAATGTATGGCTATAAAAGAAGCAATAAAATATTGGCAACACTGGCTCATAGGAAGACATTTTAAGGTGTTTTCGGATCATAAGCCATTACAAAATATGAATATAAAGGCAAGAACAGATGAAGAACTAGGAGACCTCACATACTACTTATCACAGTTTGATTTCGAACTGATATATTATCGGGGAAAAATAACTTAGAAGCAGACTGCTTAAGTAGGAATCCCGTATTGGAACCAGTCAACGGCATAATTGAAGGGTTGAAAGATATAAATTTAATAAGATTAGAAGAAATTTTAGAAGACCAAAAACAAAACAAAGATATAAATCTTAATAAAAATCGACTGATTTTTGAAAACAATTTATATTACAAGAAAATAAAAATAGAAATAAAATCATATTATCGGAAAGACATGTATGTAAACATCTAATACAAAAAACACATTGGAGTAAGTCAGATGCAAAATAAAATACTACCATATTATACAGTAACAAATATAATAGAAAATATAAAAAAGATGAGTAAATGCTGTGAAGTTTGTTTAAAAAATAAATTAAGGGGACAAGACAAAATCGGCTTAATGTCACATCTTGGCCCAGCAAAAAAACATTCAAAATAGGCGGATTCGGTGGGTCACGATCAACAAAAAATATTTACATCTAATGGATCACTTCACAAGATTCGCCTATATTTTAACGTCTAGAATACAAAATGCAGATGATTTTATTAAATTAACAAAATATGTACTAAAAGATCATAACATTCGAATAATTTTGACGGACCAATACCCAGGTATAAATTCGAAAAATTTGAAAAGATTTTTGGAGGAAAAAAATATTACAATTATATTTACAGGCGTCAATTCACCATTTTCAAACGGCTTAAATGAAAGATTAAACCAAACGTTAGTCAATAAAATAAGATGTGCAATAAATGAAAAAAATAATAAATCTACATGGACTACAATAGCTCATGACTGTATTAATAAATACAATGAAACTCAACACACAGTGACTAGATTCAGTCCAAGATATTTATTAAAGGACGAAGATACATCAGTATTACCAAAGGAATTAAAAAAGAACAAAAACACAAATCGCTTGGAAGAAGATAGAATGACGGCCTTTAAAAACAGCATTAAATATAATAAATATAATAAGAAATTATATGATGAAAACAGAAGACAACATAATTTTAACATAGGGGATGAAATATATATTGAAAACGGGAATCCACTGAATAGGAAAAAATTAGATGAACTAAGAACAGGGCCATATAAAATTTTACGAAACATATCAAATTCAATGTATGAAGTTGATACAGATCATAAAAAGTCGGAAACAAACTTATTTCACGTCTCAAAGCTCACCCCATCTCCAAACAACTCAGATGAGGATATTCTTGTAGACATTAGTATATAGGCTATGCGGATTCTGGGCCAAAATCGACCAAAAATACATGTAATTTCCCATAAGAGATTCTAAGGTTAAAATTAGCGAAAATTTACCTCGATGATATTTAGGAGTGTTTTCATCATATTTAAGGCCGTTTTGGCATTAGGGGGGGTGAACTTCAATTGAGGGTGTCATTTGTTCTGCGAACGTGGGGGCCGCGTTCTTGGACTATAGCGGACTGCGGGGGGCTCCGACTAGGAGCTGTGGGGGCTGGAGGGGAGCCGTGATTTAGGTTATGTTAGTGTCGGCTGTCAACGAAGGGGGCCGCGATTTAGATTATGTTGGAAGAGTGACTTTAGTCGGGGGGGCGGGGGGCGACTTAGGTTATGTTAGAGGTTCGCAGGGTTTGCTTGATAGGTTAGACAGGGGAGTGTTGGTTGTGGTGCCATCTTGCAGCGTTGATGTGTTGCGTGTGTCGCAGGGGTGCGCGCCATCTGTTGATGGTTGTGGTGGTTAGAAAGAAAAAAAGCTATAGTAGGGTTTTGAGCCCGGGACTCTCGCATGGGAGTGATTGTTCCGAGCATCTAAGCTATATGGTTATTAATATAACAGTTTCTTCGGGAGAATAGGTATCTGAGTGTTGAAGGTAAATTTTTAATATGTTGAAATTCAATCAATAGAGTATGCTATGATGTTATATGTTTGCTTGACTTGTGTAGGGATGTTGACAAAGTGATAGACTTACGCAGTGATGTTATATAACTAATAGACATGCGCAGTAATGTTGTGTGACTGTGGAGATGCGCAGTGATGTTGTGTGAGTGTAAGAGTTTTACAGTGATGTTGTTTGACTGTTAGACATACGCAGTGATGATGTACGAGTGTTAGACATGCGCAGTGATGTTCTGTGACTGTTAGACATGCGCAGTTATGGTGTCTGACTGTTAAACATGCGCAGTGATAATGCGTGAGTGATAGACATGCGCAGTGATGTTGTGTGACTGTTAGAAATGCGCAGTGATGTTGTTTGAGCGATAGACTTGCAAAAGGTTAAATTGTATATGAAAACGTATACAAATAAGCTATCGTCCCATAAATAATCAGAAATTTTGGCGGGAAGCTTAAAAATATGTACGAAAACGGTATTTAGATGGAGGTTATCAGAGTGGCGGTGTTACAGATTCAACTATCGAAAATAATAGTTGATATCTTATAGAAGGAATGGAAGGAACAGTATACTAGAAATGAGATAGTGGGAAACGAGATTACAGGCAACGAGATTGCTCGAACAGGATAGAGGAAACAGTAGGTATATGTTTGAAGTTGGTTGACTGAACGCTGGAAACCGGAATGGGATGAATGACCTAGTGGGATCGGGAACAAAATAGCGAGAAACGACTAGAACCATAGAAACGGCTGGTTGAAGCCACTACAAAAGCTAGAAATGTCCCGTACAAACGACTGGTACAGTAGAAACGGCTGGTAGAAATGGTTGAAGCCGCTACAAAAACTAGAAACGTCTCGTAAAAACTACTGGGCCAGTAGAAACGACTGGTAGAATGGTTGAAGCCACTACAAAAACTAGAAATGATCCGTAGAAACGACTAGAAAGTTAGAAATGGCTGGTTGAAGCCGCTACAAAAGCTAGAACTGGCATATAGAAACTACTGGGCTAGTAGAAATGGCTGGTAGAAATGGTTGAAGCCGCTACAAAAACTAGAAATGTCCCGTAGAAACGACTGGGACAGTAGAAATGGCTGCTACAATGGTTGAAGCTACTACAAAAGCTAGAAACGGCTCGTAAAAACGACTCCAACAGTAGAAACGTCTGGTTGTAGCCACTACAAAAGCTGGAAATGGCCCGTAGAAACTTAGAAATCGCTGTTGGAAATGGTTGAAGCCGTAACAAAAGCTAGAAACGTCCCGTAGAAACGACTGGTACAGTAAAAATGGCTGGTAGAATGGTTGAAGCCACTACAAAAACTAGAAACGTCCCGTAGAAACGACTAGAAACTTAGAAATCCCTGGTAGAATGGTTGGAGCCACTACAAAAGCTAGAAATGTCTCGTAGAAATGACTGGGACAGTAGAAACGTCTGGTAGAATGGTTGGAGCCGCTACAAAAGCTAGAAACGTCCCGTAGAAAATACTGGGCCAGTAGAAATGACTGGTAGAATGGTTGAAGCCACTACAAAAGCTGGAAATGTCTCGTAAAAACAACTGGGCCAGTAGAAACGGCTGGTTGAAGCCACTACAAAAGCTAGAAATGGTTGAAACCAGTACAAAGGGTAGGGCCGTAGAAATGGTAGTTAGAAATACTAGAAATGGTGGGAGCCACTGCAAAGGGTAGAAATGTTTGAAACCGTTACAAAGGCTAGGGCCATAGAAACGACAGGAACCGTAGAAATGACTGGTGATGTTAAACAAAGTCACTACAAATGCTAGAAACTGTTGCTACAAATGGTTTGAAACAAATCCGTTGCAAAAAGTAGAGAAGAGGAAATCAGAAAGTGTAAGGGGGGTCGCAAATGTTTACTTATATCTAACAGGTCCTTATAAATGCTAGAAAACGTCATCACCATAGCCTCATCAAAGCGTTTATATCAAAAAAAGATATAACAATGAAGGCGTATGAAATGTAGTAACAATTTGCTTCCTCAGAGGCCTAGAACTTTTGAAAAATAATGGGATGTAACGCTTGACAATCTGCATAAGTTATTACAGGTTTCTTAAATCGACATGTTGAAATTCGAACACACTGCTGGTCGTATCTCATCATACAAGCCAATATAGAGAAAAAAAATATTTCTTGCAAATGTTGCTCTATAAAAAAGACTGTTATATTTATTATTCCTACAAACTAAAAGCAATTTTATTTCATGCAAGAGGAAAAGGCTGAGAATTTGTTGCTGGAGAACGGTATTAGACACAGTCACAACCAAAACAAAAAACCAACGGTAGCGGAAAAAAGACATCACAGGGATTCGAACACACTGATGGCTCATCATCATATATCACGGAATGTTTCCCCAACGAATTGATGATATGAGAGTAAAATGTACAAAGTAATTCTATTCTTGAAACAGCTAAATCTAAATAGGTCATTCAAACAAATCTTTTCTAAGACAGGTACTCAAAAACTTTAGTATTAAAACTAATTACTATACTTAGTGATGAATGTAAGAAAAGGGTTGGATAGTTGGCAATGTGATGACGGCTATAAAGATCCTTTATATAATTTGTTCTAAGACAGAGGCGGACCAAACAAATCTTAGACAGGTACTTATAGCTTTAACTTCAAAACTTATTTCAGTACATAGTTATAAACTTGTTTCTAAGACAGGTACTCAAAAACTTAGGTATTAAAATTAATTTCAGTACTTTGCCATAAACTTTTTTTAAGAGAAAACAACCAAGAAAATCCAATAAAAATTTGATGTTACGGCATGAATATGTAATGTACAAATGTTTCAATGTTGAATGAACAATAGCAATGAAATAAAAATATATATTTAAAAAATGTTCGTATACATACCCATATATTTTTGTCAATATTCAAACACCGATCCTCTACGAATAATATTTATCAACCAGTTCACTATTTTACACACTGAAACACACCAATAATTGCATCAAAAAATACGCGAAAATTAAACATTATCCAAATATAATTCACCAATTAATTTACTTAATAAATGTCGATTATAATATTTTATTTTTCATACCGAAATACTATCAAATATTGAAATAAAATACGCGAGAATTATTCCATCCAAATATCATTCTCCAATTAATTTACTGTGTGTATATACAACATCGGAAAATAAATAGCCCCGATTATAAAATATCTGTATGGCTCGGAAGAATTCATCGACGACAATAAAAAACATAAGGAAACTAAACCGCAACTGCATATGTAGATAAAAAAATGTGTTGTCACATTTAGAACATAAAATGTGATATAAAAATTCAATAATTCGTAAGATATTATGGAAATAATCCAGGATGGACAGGCAGGTTAGTTTAAATAAAAAATATTATTCTACAAGGATATAACCTTCAAAATAGCGAATTTATTGTTAAATAATTAACGATTCGAATTGGGATGCAACTCGATCATTACTTATTCAATCCCATATTTTATTTATACAAGGAAGATAGGAAATCTGCTAATAGTTGCGATCGTAAAAACACAGCTTGAGATATTCCGGTGGATATATTGCATATATATAGAAATAATTCTAAGAACACATTTTAAACAAATGTAAATTGTATTTTCATTAAAGGTCATCATAAATCTAATTTCCTTATCAATAAATTGGAAGAAATTTGGGCGAAATTAAAGATGTTAACATCGAAAACACTAGACGAACAAGCAGACGCAAGGGTAGTCAGCAGCAACTGTCATCAGATTGTTGGAATGGTAAACAGTTGGAATGGTAAACAGTTGGAATGTCAAGAAAATTGCTGGAAATGATGGTATTCGTATTAAGTGTTTAGAAGATTGCATCAACAAAGTTACTAGTCAATCACAGCTATGAATATGTGATATTCAATTGCCACCAGTTTTGACACCAAGAATTTGTTACTGGAAAAGGTCACTAGACTTATCATAGCTGAATGTTTTGACCAAAAGGCAGCCATTCAACACTGCACACAGACAACAACACACCACCGAAAAAGAAAATTATTTAAAAGAAATGTTGTAAAATACTGAGTAGAAATTCTTGTTCGAACTGGGATCAAAACTAACAAATCGCATAAAGATATATTGATGTTTCTGGACTATGCTTCAATTATGTCGGTTTTTTAACCTTGGTGAAGATGTTAGCGAAGGTTATAATTTGTCAAAACAGAAGTATCTATTAGAAATGAATTTATTCGTATCTTAGAGTATCAATCAATAATGAATAACATTTAAGAAAACGTAACCAACCTATTAAACTACACACATACAAATTTAAAACTAGCAACTCACAGGGTTACAATTGGGAACACACTAGAAGCAATATAAGACAAAAGAAAGCTGTAACCAGCTTTCCAATTATAATTATCGGTCAGCATCGATCTACATCACAACAAATACAAGTGAATCTATTTATGCTGCATGTTTCGGCGTTTCAACGGAATAAACGGGAGAACCAGAATGATAGAAATTAATGATTTCTATACAAATGGAGTTATGCTTTTATGTACCCGCAGCAAATATTCAAAACTAGAACAGGATTGATCAATAGGAATTTACTAATTTTTGATAAATAAGTTTATTTTTACCACAGGTGAGTCTATTAATTTTGTTCGACTCTTCGACGATTAATGGTTTTTGGCGTTTTCAAAGAATGCCTGTTTCGCCTTTCAACGGAATGTGGAGGGAGGTATGGCTCAAACAACCAATGAGGGTGTAGTTTATGACGTCATGGTAAAGTAGTGGGAGGCACTCCGTAGAGTGCGTTGAAGCTAGAGAGATAACAAAGTTCGCTATACCCATTCATTCTAATAGGAAGTAAAACAATGTTCTGTATTTGCAAATATTCAAACTAGAACAGGATTTACTATTTTTTGTTAAAATAAGATTGTGTTTTAGCCAAGGATGCATTTGTTTTTCCGTTATTAATGTTATTCAGCAGAATACCTGTTTCACCATTTTCAACAGCGATTTCTAAGTTTCTACGGCCATTTCCAGCTTTTGTAGTGGCTTCAACCAGACGTTTCTACTGTCCCAGTCATTTTTACGAGACGTTTCTAGTTTTTGTAGTGGCTTCAACCATTGTAGCGGCCATTTCTACTGTACCAGTCGTTTCTACTGGGACATTTCTAGTTTTGTAGCGTCTTCAACCATTTCCAACAGCGCTTTCTAAGTTTGTACGGGCCATTTCCAGCTTTTGTAGTGGCTTTCAACCAGCCGTTTCTAAGTTTCTAGTCGTTTCTACGGGCCATTTCCAGCTTTTGTAGCGGCTTCAACCAGCCATTTCTACTGTCCCTGTCGTTTCTACGGGACGTTTCTAGTTTTTGTAGCGGCTTCAACCATTCTACCAGCCATTTCTACGGTTCCTGTCGTTTCTACGGGAATCCTATTCTCCAGTGGTTATCTTGCAAAAAACACCTGTAGCCGCTGGAACACCAACGAAAATTGTAATGACTATGTACGAGTGGGAATAACAAATCGCATAAAGATATATTGATGTTTCTGGCGGAACAAGAGAGAAACAAAGCAGATCGTTATCGTATGCGAACTGATGAGGAACGAGTTAATGCTGAAAAAAGAACGTATTCAAGCTGAGGAAGCACGAGCCAAAGCCGAAATGCATCGAGTTCGATTAGAAGAAGAATCTGTCAAGGCTTCGGAACGTCATCATGAGGTTCTGAACGTTATTTCTCACAGAATACAGTCTCAGGTAGTGAAACGCTTGAGGAACGAAGTAGTTCATCGTGTAGCTTCCAAGTCCATCAAACGCGAAAACAGAGATGTATGGTTCTGTTAGCTCTTAGTAATAAGTAACCAACCAATGATGAACATCAGTAGCTTATGACGTCATAGTAAAAGAGCAGGGAGGCCCTTCAAACAGGGTGGTTAGGTTAGGTTAGGGAGGCCCTTTCAAAAAGGGCGGTTAGAAGGTATCAACTGAGGTTAGGTTAAGATCGATTGAGGGTGTTGAGGTTAGGGTAGGTTAGGATCGACCGAACCTACTGATGTTCATCATTGGTTGGTTACTTATTACTAAGAGCTAACAGAACCATACATCTCTGTTTTCGCGTTTGATGGACTTGGAAGCTACACGATGAACTACTTCGTTCCTCAAGCGTTTCACTACCTGAGACTGTATTCTGTGAGAAATAACGTTCAGAACCTCATGATGACGTTCCGAAGCCTTGACAGATTCTTCTTCTAATCGAACTCGATGCATTTCGGCTTTGGCTCGTGCTTCCTCAGCTTGAATACGTTCTTTTTTCAGCATTAACTCGTTCCTCATCAGTTCGCATACGATAACGATCTGCTTTGTTTCTCTCTTGTTCCGCCAGAAACATCAATATATCTTTATGCGATTTGTTATTCCCACTCGTACATAATCATTACAATTTTCGTTGGTGTTCCAGCGGCTACAGGTGTTTTTTGCAAGATAACCACTGGAGAATAGGATTCCCGTAGAAACGACAGGAACCGTAGAAATGGCTGGTAGAATGGTTGAAGCCGCTACAAAAACTAGAAACGTCCGTAGAAACGACAGGGACAGTAGAAATGGCTGGTTGAAGCCGCTACAAAAGCTGGAAATGGCCCGTAGAAACGACTAGAAACTTAGAAACGGCTGGTTGAAGCCACTACAAAAGCTGGAAATGGCCCGTAGAAACTTAGAAAGCGCTCTTGGAAATGGTTGAAGACGCTACAAAAACTAGAAATGTCCCAGTAGAAACGACTGGTACAGTAGAAATGGCTGCTACAATGGTTGAAGCCACTACAAAAACTAGAAACTCTCGTAAAAATGACTGGGACAGTAGAAACGTCTGGTTGAAGCCACTACAAAAGCTGGAAATGGCCCGTAGAAACTTAGAAATCGCTGTTGAAAATGGTGAAACAGGTATTCTGCTGAATAACATTAATAACGGAAAAACAAATGCATCCTTGGCTAAAACACAATCTTATTTTAACAAAAAATAGTAAATCCTGTTCTAGTTTGAATATTTGCAAATACAGAACATTGTTTTACTTCCTATTAGAATGAATGGGTATAGCGAACTTTGTTATCTCTCTAGCTTCAACGCACTCTACGGAGTGCCTCCCACTACTTTACCATGACGTCATAAACTACACCCTCATTGGTTGGCTGAGCCATACCTCCCTCCACATTCCGTTGAAAGGCGAAACAGGCATTCTATGAAAACGCCAAAAACCATTAATCGTCGAAGAGTCGAACAAAATTAATAGACTCACCTGTGATAAACATAATCTTATTTTAACAAAAAAGAGTAAATCCTGTTCTAGTTTGAATATTTGCAAATACAGAACATTGTTTTACTTCCTATTAGAATGAATGGGTATAGCGAACTTTGTTATCTCTCTAGCTTCAACGCACTCTACGGAGTGCCTCCCACTACTTACCATGACGTCATAAACTACACCCTCATTGGTTGGTTGAGCCATACCTCCCTCCACATTCCGTTTAAAGGCGAAACAGGCATTCTATGAAAACGCCAAAAACCATTAATCGTCGAAGAGTCGAACAAAATTAATAGACTCACCTGTGGTAAAAATAAACTTATTTATCAAAAATTAGTAAATTCCTATTGATCAATCCTGTTTTAGTTTTGAATATTTGCTGCGGGTACATAAAAGCATAACTTCATTTGTATAGAAATCATTAATTTCTATCATTCTGGTTCTCCCGTTTATTCCGTTGAAACGCCGAAACATGCAGCATAAATAGATTCACTTGTATTTGTTGTGATGGGACGATGCTGACCGATAATTATAAGGAAATTTGCTGTGTAGTATAGCGTTCTTTTTGTGCTATAAATGCTTCTAGTGGGTCGCCATTGTTAAAAAACCCTGAAACATCAATATATCTTTATGCGATTTGTTAGTTTTGATCCCAGTTCGAACAAGAATTTCTACTCAGTATTTTACAACATTTCTTTTAAATAATTTTCTTTTTCGGTGGTGTGTTGTTGTCTGTGTGCAGTGTTGAATGGCTGCCTTTTGGTCTAAATATTCAGCTATGATAAGTCTAGTGACCTTTTCCAGTAACAAATTCTTGGTGTCAAAACTGGTGGCAATTGAATATCACATATTCATAGCTGTGGTTGACTAGTAACTTTGTTGATGCAATCTTCTAAACACTTAATACGAATACCATCATTTCCAGCAATTTTCTTGACATTCCAACTGTTTACCATTCCAACTGTTTACCATTCCAACAATCTGATGACAGTTGCTGCTGACTACCCTTGCGTCTGCTTGTTCGTCTAGTGTTTTCGATGTTAACATCTTTAATTTCGCCCAAATTTCTTCCAATTTATTGATAAGGAAATTAGATTTATGATGACCTTTAATGAAAATACAATTTACATTTGTTTAAAATGTGTTCTTAGAATTATTTCCATATATATGCAATATATCCACCGGAATATCTCAAGCTGTGTTTTTACGTTCGCAACTATTAGCAGATTTCCTATCTTCCTTGTATAAATAAAAATATGGGATTGAATAAGTAATGATCGAGTTGCATCCCAATTCGAATCGTTAATTATTTAACAATAAATTCGCTATTTTGAAGGTTATATCCTTGTAGAATAATATTTTTTATTTAAACTAACCTGCCTGTCCATCCTGGTATATTTCCACAATATCTTACAAATTATTGAATTTTTATATCACATTTTATGTTCTAAATGTGACAACACATTTTTTTATCTACATATGCAGTTGCGGTTTAGTTTCCTTATGTTTTTTATTGTCGTCGATGAATTCTTCCGAGCCATACAGATATTTTATAATCGGGGCTATTTATTTTCCGATGTTGTATATTCACACAGTAAATTAATTGGACAATGATATTTGGATGGAATAATTCTCGCGTATTTTTTTGCAATATTTGATAGTATTTCGGTATGAAAAATAAAATATTATAATCGACATTTATTAACTAAATTAATTGGTGAATTATATTTGGATAATGTTTAATACTCGCGTATTTTTTGATGCAATTATTGGTGTAAAATAGTGAACTGGTTGATAAATATTATTCGTAGAGGATCGGTGTTTGAATATTGATAAAAATATATGGGTATGTATACGAACATTTTTTAAATATATATTTTATTTCATTGCTATTGTTCATTCAACATTGAAACATTTGTACATTACATATTTATGCCGTAACATCAAATTTTTATTGGATTTTCTTGGTTGTTTTCTCTTAGAAAAAGTTTATGGCAAAGTACTGAAATTAATTTTAATACCAAAGTTTTTGAGTACCTGTCGTAGAAACAAGTTTATAACTATGTACTGAAATAAGTTTTGAAGTTAAAGCTATAAGTACCTGTCTTAGATTTGTTTGGTCCGCCTCTGTCTTAGAACAAATTATATAAAGGATCTTTATAGCCGTCATCACATTGCCAACTATCCAACCCTTTTTTTACATTCATCACTAAGTATAGTAATTAGTTTTAATACTAAAGTTTTTGAGTACCTGTCTTAGAAAAGATTTGTTTGAATGACCTATTTAGATTTAGCTGTTTCAAGAATAGAATTACTTTGTACATTTTACTCTCATATCATCAATTCGTTGGGGGAAACATTCCGTGATATATGATGATGAGCCATCAGTGTGTTCGAATCCCTGTGATGTCTTTTTTCCGCTACCGGTTTTTTGTTTTGGTTGTGACTGTGTCTAATACCGTTCTCCAGCAACAAATTCTCAGCCTTTTCCTCTTGCATGAAATAAAATTGCTTTTAGTTTGTAGGAATAATAAATATAACAGCCTTTTTTATAGAGCAACACTTGCAAGAAATATTATTTTTTTTCTCTATATTGGCTTGTATGATGAGATACGACCAGCAGTGTGTTCGAATTTCAACATGTCGATTTAAGAAACCTGTAATAACTTATGCAGATTGTCAAGCGTTACATCCCATTATTTTTCAAAAGTTCTACTCCTCTGAGGAAGCAAATTGTTACTACATTTCATACGCCTTCATTGTTATATCTTTTTTTGATATAAACGCTTTGATGAGCCTATGGTGATGACGTTTTCTAGCATTTATAAGGACCTGTTAGATATAAGTAAACATTTGCGACCCCCCTTACACTTTCTGATTTCCTATTCTCTACTTTTTGCAACGGATTTGTTTCAAACCATTTGTAGCAACAGTTTCTAGCATTTGTAGTGACTTTGTTTAACATCACCAGTCATTTCTTGGGTTCCTGTCGTTTCTATGGCCCTAGCCTTTGTAACGGTTTCAAACATTTCTACCCTTTGTAGTGGCTCCCACCATTTCTAGTATTTCTAACTACCATTTCTACGGCCCTACCCTTTGTATTGGTTTCAACCATTTCTAGCTTTTGTAGTGGCTTCAACCAGCCGTTTCTACTGGCCCAGTTGTTTTTACGAGACATTTCCAGCTTTTGTTGTGGCTTCAACCATTCTACCAGTCATTTCTACTGGCCCAGTATTTTCTACGGGACGTTTCTAGCTTTTGTAGCGGCTCCAACCATTCTACCAGACGTTTCTACTGTCCCAGTCATTTCTACGAGACATTTCTAGCTTTTGTAGTGGCGCCAACCATTCTACCAGGGATTTCTAAGTTTCTAGTCGTTTCTACGGGACGTTTCTAGTTTTTGTAGTGGCTTCAACCATTCTACCAGCCATTTTTACTGTACCAGTCGTTTCTGCGGGACGTTTCTAGCTTTTGTTACGGCTTCAACCATTTCCAACAGCGATTTCTAAGTTTCTACGGGCCATTTCCAGCTTTTGTAGTGGCTCCAACCAGACGTTTCTACTGTTCCAGTCGTTTTTACGAGCCGTTTCTAGCTTTTGTAGTAGCTTCAACTATTGTAGCAGCCATTTCTACTGTCCCAGTCGTTTCTATGGGACATTTCTAGTTTTTGTAGCGGCTTCAACCATTTCTACCAGCCGTTTCTACTAGCCCAGTAGTTTCTATATGCCAGTTCTAGCTTTTGTAGCGGCTTCAACCAGCCATTTCTAAGTTTCTAGTCGTTTCTACGGATCATTTCTAGTTTTTGTAGTGGCTTCAACCATTCTACCAGTCGTTTCTACTGGCCCAGTAGTTTTTACGAGACGTTTCTAGTTTTTGTAGCGGCTTCAACCATTTCTACCAGCCGTTCCTACTGTACCAGTCGTTTGTACGGGACATTTTTAGCTTTTGTAGTGGCTTCAACCAGCCGTTTCTATGGTTCTAGTCGTTTCTCGCTATTTTATTCCCGATCCCACTAGGTCATTCATACCATTCCGGTTTCCAGCGTTCAGTCAACCAACTTCAAACAACTTCTGAATTTCATTGAGTGCGTTTAGACTGTGAGGCCTCTTCGCTATTTAAATTGCCTCTCTTACGAGTCTTGATTTCCGGTGTTCTATATTTCACAGTACTCTGGTGTTCTCAAAGTCTATTCGGTGTGACATCGTCGTGGCGTGTTCCGCAATGGATGTTGTTTTTTTCCTGCTTTCTTATAGCGTTCTGGTGTTCATCACGTCTATCTTGAATTCTTCTATTAGTTTTGCCCACATAGGTTTTATCACAGTCTTCACATGGAATCTCGTACACTCCCTGTTGTTCTAAAGGGATCTTCGTCTGCGGAGTCCTCAACACCGTACTTATTTTTCTGTCTGTATTGAAAATAGTATCGATATTGTGTCTCCGTAGAATTCTTGCAATACTGTCCGTGGTATCCTTGACATACGGTAATAAGCCTTGGTTATTGGTGTCTCATGCTCCTCGTCTTTTTGTCTCGGTTTTGACTTTAGGGCTCTTTATATATTTCGGTCTGTAAATCCGTTTGTCTCAGAGCGGTTTTTAAACTGTCCATTTCCTGTCTGATGTTATCCTGGTCAGCTAGTCTTTGTGATCTGGTTACTAAAGTCTTGACGACGGCTTGTAGTTGGGCTGGGTGGTGATGAGAATTTGCATGAAGGTACCTGTTGTTGTGATTTGCTTTCCTATATAATGTGTGGCCAAGGGTTCCATCTTCCTTCCTATTTATGAGAACATCAAGGTATGGCAGTTGATTGTTGGCTTCAACCTCCATGGTAAATTTTATTTTGTGATGGATGCCATTAAGGTGGTCTAAAAATGTGTTGAGGTGTTCCCTCCCATGAGGCCAAATCACAAATGTATCATCCACATATCGCAACCATAAACTGGGTTTAAGAGTTGCTGTTCTTAGTGCCAACTCCTCAAAGTTCTCCATAAAAAGGTTCGCTATAACTGGTGAGAGTGGCGATCCCATTGGAGCTCCTTCTACTTGTTTGTATCGTTGGTTCTCGTAAACAAAATAGGTGTTCATCAGACAGTGCCTTGTTAAGTCTACAAGGTGTTGAGGTGGTTTGTATTTTTCTATTATGATATCCAAGGTTTCGTCGATAGGGATGTGGTGAAAAGGGACACTACGTCAAAACCTACAAGCAGACACTCTGGTTGTAAGACCGTTTTTCTAAGTATTTCGATAAAATGTGTCGAATTTTTCACGTATGAGTCTGCTCCCTCTGCAAACGGTTGAAGTTGCTGGGCCAAGTATTTGGCTATGTGTTGTGTTGGAGATCCAATTGAGCTTACTATTGGCCTCAAAGGTGCACCTTCTTTATGTACTTTTGGAAACCCATAGAATTTCGGACATCTCGATGACTTTTCACGCGGAATGAGTTGCAGTTGGAGATTGCTGTCGATCCTACTTGCTTGGATTTTGGCCTTGGTTGTTTTCTCTAGATAAGTGTTGGGTCAGTAGTAATTTGTTTATATGCTGGATCTTGTAGAAATGTTTGAATTTTGTTTAAATAATCCGCTGTATCTAAAATTACAGTCGCATTTCCTTTATCAGCAGGTAGAATGACAATGTCCTTGTTGAGGCGAAGTTGTTTCAAGGCCTCATTTTCTTCTATAGATAGGTTCCTTTTGGGTGGTTTAGACTTTCTTAGAACATGTGACACATTTTGTCTAATTATTTCAGCGGTGTTCGCATCTAATTTTGAAACTGCTGTTTCCACGCCACAGATTATGCTCTTTGTTGGTATGTCAGAGGGAGCAATAGCGTAATTGAATCCCTTAGCCAACACGCGAATCGAGGAAGAGTTCAATTGTACCGAAGATAAGTTATAAACTGTTTTATTCGTTTCCAATTGCCGTGAGGTTAGACTGTGACCGTTTTTTCCGAGAAAAATTCGTTTTGGGCTTCTGTTGGAGCTTTAATTTATTAAATTTTGTCAACAATGCAACAACAGACAAAATTTGCTAATTCTCATCACCACCCAGCCCAACTACAAGCCGTCGTGAAAACTTTAGTAACCAGATCACAAAGACTAGCTGACCAGGATAACATCAGACAGGAAATGGACAGTTTAAAAAAAGCTCTGATACAAAACGGATTTAAAGACCGAAATATACAAAGAGCCCTAAAGTCAAAACCGAGACAAACAGACGAGGAGCATCAGACACCAATAACCAAGGCTTATTTACCGTATGTCAAGGGTACCACGGACAGTATTGCAAGAATTTTATGGAGACACAATATCGATACTATTTTCAATACAGACAGAAAAATAAGCACAGTGTTGAGGACTCCGCAGACGAGGATCCCTTCAACAGGGAGTGTACGAGATTCCATGTGCAGACTGTCATAAAACTTATGTGGGCCAAACTAATAGAAGAATTCAAGCTAGACGTGATGAACACCAGAACGCTATAAGAAAGCAGGAAAAAACAACATCCATTGCGGAACACGCCACCATGATGTCACACCGAATATACTTTAAGAACACCAGAGTACTGGCAAATATAAAACACCCGAAATCAAGACTCGTAAGAGAGGCAAATTAAATAACGAAGAGGCCTCAGAACTTATCGAATTGTTGGAAAATTCTATTAAACACCGTACCGGCCCGGACCCGTCCTATAACAGCTCAACCGGAAATGACAAATCAGCAGGCGGGAGGCGTGCCCATTGAGCGCCAAGGGCCAATCACACGCAGCCGTTCACGGTGCCAACCGATAGGCGCCGAGCCGCGACTATATAACAGTGCGCGCGCTCCTGAAAATGTTAGTATTCGAGTAACTAGAAACGAAAGCAGAAGGCTACGAGATTTATGGGAACCGACCTGAAGAGGGCTGATGTGACTCTGCCGAAACGTCGTCATTTTACCATCGATCCCGGCAGGGATCAGTTATCAACTACGCGGATGAATTCCCGGAAACCACATAACACATTTAGTGCTCGCGAAAACTTAAACTTAATTTGTATATATATACATATAATCAGTACGTTATTAAGCCAATATTTTACGGTTCTTGCTTAGCCCACAGAGTTGCCAAATTCTCTCTATGCACGATTAAATTGCTTGTATTAAAATTTCGTTAAAAAACATTGCGTAATCTCAAAACATTTAACAACTTTGCTTTGTATCGTAACGTTGTACATATGCCGATTTACTCAAAGGGCTGCCGCAAAGATAAAAACTGGGCAATTTTATTAACCTACGACTTCCAACAAAGAGGGAAGAGGTTATCAATTCGTCGTTAACGTTGTTTTATGTATGACCAGCGATTATTCAAAAACATCTTCGGTTTTACAGAAAATCAGAAAAAAAAAAGTAAATGAGGCACTAGATTTCAGTGAACTTCAATGACTCTTCACCGTGTTCTCTAAACGGCTCAAGCAAGTTGAATATTATAAATTGTATTCTACAAAGATATGTCCCAGCATGAGTCCTTATATTTTTCTATAACGTAAATCATACCATTTTTCTGAAAATTCGGAAAAATATATGCAAAAAACTGTAAACATCAATGTAAATGTCAATATTCCATTATAAATATCTACTTTAAAAGTCAAGATATGCCATGAAAGTATTCGTACAGGGTGTTTGAAATGGTTTTTATTTTGATTCATTTGAAGTTTCTTTTAGAGACTAAGTTAAGTTACGGCGCTTATACTGGCGTGAAATGGCAGAAAATATTCCGTTAGTTTATCGAAACGAAAATTTATTATGCCGGATATCTTTTCTACCTATATAGTATACGGTTGTAGGTGTGTGCGTGCATGTACTAGTGGTACATAAGCAATTCTATACATAGGACGGTTGAAATATAATAGTTATACAGAGTGGATATTTGCGTTGTGACCAATACACAGAAGTATATACGTTGTGAATGTAATATAGAGTGAATTAGAGAAAATATAAAAAAGAATACAAATTAGAGAGGGGGAAAGAAAGAGGGAGAAAGAAAGAGTGAGAATGAGAGAGATAGATTAGAATACGCTAAAATTTTCAATTGAATTGTACCTTAAATCAGATAAAAAATAAGATATGTCTAAAAAGTGATTGATTGCACATGGTTATTAAACGGTTTTATTTTAAGTCAGCTGAAGTCGGTTATTTTTTAAATAAAAATTATTTTTCTTATATTAAGCGTTTGTGAGCGGTTTATATTTTACGTTTTACGTTAGTTCTGTGTCCCGTTGTTATTGAACAATACGTAAGTACTTTTATTCTAATTATAATTATTATAAACATTTGAAAAATTATTAAAAATATTTTTGCTTTTGCCACCTAAACTAATAAAAATAATTTATTAATAGTGTGCTCTAACACGCATCCCATCTTCAAACAAATTTATGTTAACACCTCTTAAAAATAAACCTCAACTGAACACTGAACTCTTTCAAAAAAATAATACTATAGCATCAAGAATAAGTTGAGAACCCGAATTAATATAAATCATACTGTAAAATAAATGACCTGTTTCCAAAGACATCGTATAAGAAATCGAATTTAAGGCGGGTGTGTACGTATATAATATATTTAATATTACACAATTAACGTACTAATATTATTACATTTGAAAATTATAGTTTTTTCAATGTAAAAATGATTATTTTTTCTATTTTTGGTTGAATAATTATGTACCTTTCTAAGATATTTTACACCTTTTGTAAAATTTTAGCAGATCCCTACGTATTTCGAGGCCCTGATACGATTCTGACATTTAAAGCTGAGTTATAGTCAGTTTTAAGATGCAAAAAATGAACATGTTTTAATGCTTCAGAGTTTGGGAAGAAAATATGTATAAGAAAAAATGCTCCAAATCTTTATTGTCTGCATCGTTTATAAGGCATCAATATACATAAGAATCAACTTTTCAAATTCTCTGCATAAGAAAAAACAAAAAAAAAATCAGCGTAATTAGACTAATAATTATTTATTGTATTTTGTAGAAAATAAAACTTTACAACCAGAAAATAACGTAGCTGCTTATGGAGAATTTGTTCCAACTTCGTCTGGAAAAATAGAACAATTTACAAACTTTAGACCTTGACTAAGAAGTCATCATGTCAATATTGTTTTCGAGAAGTAACACACTTTCCTCGAAACTTAAAACGAAATCATAGTGAGGAAGGTGCAGTTCGGCAGTTGTTTTCTATGTATTTGAAGGATCCAAACAGAAAAATGGTTATAATTTAAATTCGCCGACAAGGAAACTTTGCGTCAACTTCCAATACTAATCAAAGAGTTTTTCTGCAACAATTTTTTGTGCTGTAACTAATACTGGTACCAAAACTATCACCCCTTTATACCAACAGATAGCCTTACTTTTAAACAAATAAGTTATTGTGCGAATTGTAAAGTTGTAATAAATTATATTTAAAAAAGAATCGACTTCAACTGGCTTAAAATAAAAAACCGTTTAGAAACCGTTTAAGGTACAATTCTATTGATTATTTTTCGGTATTCTTATCTCTGTCTCGTTCTCTTTTTCCCTCTCTCTCTAATTTGTATATTTTTCACATATTTTTTAAACGTTTTATTCGTTTTATTATTTAGATCACTTTCTATAAGTGGAACTCTAATTCACTCTATATTGCAACCAACCTGTATATGTTTGTGTGTGGTCACCTAATATAAATATAATTCAACTCCACACAAGGTTGCAACCGCTCTGTATAAGTATTAATCCTCTCCACCCTTTTGAATGTTTCCATTTGTCTATTGTTTAAATCACCCTGTATACTTAAAATTTTACTTTGCCTCATATGTAAAGCGTAAGCAACTACTTATGTTCCATACTATATAACATTTTTTAACATATGGCGAAGAGGAATTATATTTAATTCCACTCCGCCTTATGTTTCAATCATTCTCTATATGCAACACTTTTTGAACCCTCCGCCCTATAACTAAAATATGCTTACTGCACATGCTTATTTAACATTTTGTAACGTTCTGGCATCCACTCTGTATAACTATAGTTTTAATTCACTCTTATTTCAACCACCTAATATACTTAACTACTTATGTGCCACCCAATGCAACATTTTTTGAACCACCTTGTATAACTTTAATTCTATTCAACCTTATGTTTCAACCATCCTATATATGCATCTGCTTATGTACCACCCAATATCAAACACATTTACTTGTAAGATTTTTTGAACCCACAAGTATAAATGTAATTTTACTTCGCCCCATATTTCAACTCCGCACATTGCTTGCTGCTTGTATTTCCATGCACGCACACACACATCTACCACCGTATACCGTAAAGAAAAGCTCGCTCACATCTTTCTTTTCGATACATGTCACTTTAAGCCCCGTAAAATGAAAACCGTTACAAACACCCTGCACGATATAGTTTCATGGCATATCTTGACATTTAAGCTATATATTTACATTGATTTTTAAAGTTTTTTGCAAATGTTTTCCGATTTTCGGAAAAAACGGTATATTAACATACATTTTGATTCCATTTCCATTGTGAATTGTATTTTTTTATGATAACTGTTAAAGGCCACAAGTATATCATTTATTTCATCTGTTGGTACAGCAGTTATGCAGTCATCAACATACCTATAAAAAAATGGTATATGATATCGATATTAGCAAGGACAGCTTCTTCCAGGTCCTCCATTACAATCTGAGCTACAATACCTGAAATTGAAGCTCCCATGGCACACCCTTCAATTTGTTTGTAAAAATTCCCATTATACGTGAAATATGTGAAGTTTAACGTAGTATTGATTGAGTCCAGGAACTCTTCCCTTGGAAGGGGTCCGTAAATCTTTTAATATTTTCCCATCTTTTGTTAATCGACTCTAAAGCAAGATTATTAGGTATGCTAGTATATAGTGAGACTACATAATGGAAAATAAGAGTATAGTTTATAGGAATTTTAATGTTTTTAATTTAATTTTTTAATTCAAACGAATTTTTTATATAATATTCATTTTGATATGCCACATTTTCAAGAATTGATTTTTGGAAACGGGCAAGCTCATTGAATGGGGATTGAATGCAAGAAACTATAGGTCTTAATGGTATGTTTTCTTTGTGCAAATTCGGAAGTCCGTATATTTTGGTGGAAGAGCATAATGAATTGTTAACGATTTTGCTATTTTAGGAGAAATGTATGCCTTGCTTTGTCACATTTTTATTAACTCATTATTTTTTTTCCTGATATGTATTTGTTGGGTCTATTTTCAATGGTTTATATGTTTTGTGTCATTCAAGATATTTTTCATTTTTCGGTCCTACTCTTCTGCATACATAATAACTGTTTTGTTTGTTTGTCTGCTTTAAGGATTTTTACATCTGAATGTTGCTTTAAGAATTGTTTTGTTTTTAAAACCTTCTTTGAAAAATTTGAGTTCTTATTGTTGTTTTTATTTTCTAGTTTGTTTGAAGTTAGTTAGTATATTGCATGATTTTCGCCGTATATCAGGTATTCTTCGCTAGCTGAGTACCTGACTGTTATGCTACAATTATTATCATTTGTGGTACTTTCTTGTTGTTGTTAATTTCTA